>BSBK01004625.1:277500-423312 GCA_027943335.1 Chamaecyparis obtusa | reverse complement strand
TAAAACAATGAAGTTCAATATTCTTAACTCTAATATACAAGTTCACTTCTAACTAAAAACAAATTCTACTCTCTTTTTATTCAAGTTTAATCTTTACCCAGATTTATGTATTTAGGTTATAAATTTGGATAGTAATTTTTTACTAAATACTTAATCTAAATAAGGAAATTACTAATCCTTATTAACTAGTCACTAGATAATAATTTTTTTAATTAAAAAAAGACTATCTTGATATATTTCCAACATGACCTATTTGAGGTCTTTAAATTGATACAAGTAAGACCAAGTTTAATTACTTTAAGGAAATTGACTTATTTTAAACTATGAAATTGAATACTTTAGGAAATACTTTCCGTAACATAATAATAAGGAAATTTAGGAATAACTATAGATATTTGAGTAAATGATTTTCAACCAAGTATATTTAGAATAAATCTTTCTTTTATAACCAAATAAGAGCAATTTTACACAATATCAATCCTTTGAAAACAAGGAACAAGATTTATTACATTCTTGAATTTTTTTTTTTTACAAAAAACCATAAGGCTAAGAAAATTCCCACATCACAAATAGGAAAGAAGCCCTTATGACAACTTTTCATAGCTCTTCCAAGTCCAAGCCAAGAATTCCTGCAATAAAACCTATTTAACCATGGAGACTCACCTCCCAACCTAGACCATTACATGGTCACCCCTGAGCTAAGGGAACAAAGAGAAAAAATGAATCACACATACAAACCTAAAATAACTTATGTTAAGAAGAACACTTAGGAATCCCATACCCAAGGCTAGCACATAGGCTTTCAAAAAGCCATTAAACAAAGGGTGAAAGTGGACCATACCCATTAGGAGAAACCAAGTTGTAATGAAGGAAATCAAGGCCACACATGGGTTAACTTCAAAGTCCTTCCCAAAACCATCTTCACAATAAAACCATGGCTTCAATCCAAGAACACTCCTTATAGCCCCTAATTGCCCATAGGAAAAACTTGGTATCATGGAGTACAAGACATTCATGTTTATCCTTCCCACACAAGGGGAAACTCTACACTAAAATGGTTGTCACTTAATCCTTTCACCCTCCAAGGTTACTCTACCATCCCAAGGATGAGTGTGGCTTGAAAATTCACTTAAAATGATAAATCAAACCTATTACAATAAGGAAAACACAAACTAAAGAGTTGTAAAACACATATCAATACCATAAGGCCTCCATGAAAGAATAAGAAAGCCTTCCATAATACAAAACATAAACAACTAAAAGTTAGAGCACCAACCTATTCCAAAGCTTAAGGTATTGAAATTTTGAGATGAGCTTTCTCCTTTTATCCTTTTTCCAAGTCCTTCCAACTAGTAAGTCTCTAAGGTAGAGAGTGAGTGATTAACCTATGAAGACTCCTCAAACTCCCTCTAATAGGCTCCCTAACTCCACCTCTTAACCACAACCATAAATGAAAAGGTAACTTTACCATTACTCCTCCAAATATCTTCATCCCCTCATAAATGAGGTTTGAAGACTAAATCGAGTTGAGAAGATGGTTGCCCAAGTTTCGCAAACTTTTAAACTTAGATCATGACTTTGGGGGTACTTTAGGAGGTTCATTTATTGGGCCTTATAACAATAAAAAGTTAACCCCTAACCCTAAGTATACCTAGTGGGGTAGTTAAATTTGACCCTAACTGCCCCCTAGAAGCTTCTTAGACCATCCAAAACTTCACTTGAAGTTAACCTTAGATTTTACCCATCCTTGACCCATATAGAAACTTCTTATGCCCTAGATGAGCATGGGGACTCTAGAAGTTAACCCTCTAGTTGGTGTCATACTTATCCTAGTTAAAGGGGTTAGTCATGCCAACACCTTATACACCTATGTGTCAAGTGATGCAACATAAATTCTAACCCATTCACACATAGCATGACTAACATAAAATAATCAACTAAATTAAATACAACTTTTAACAAATACTTTTATGAATAAAATCACAAGACAACGAGGTTCATGTCTCTTCACTAGACCGAGCTTTTTTTTTACAATTTATAACATAGTTTCACTCTTTGTTCCCCACATTTAATACCATGGTTAATCTCCTGAACCCTCATTGCAAACATCATTAGGTCCAATAACGTATAAAGGTAAATAACATAGACCACATATATCATCAAACACTCATAATTACATAATCCTTTCACATAATTCACAAATCTGCATTTGAAGCCAATGTTCGTAATATGTACCATAAAAATTATTTTTCATCATACATATCTAATGTATTCAAATAAAATACATCACCTCACCAATAACCTAACATAGGTAAATCAAGATCAACTATCAAGCATCAAATAATTATTTAAATCAACATAATCCAAATGCAGGAACATAGATAACATAGGATTCTCCAATCCCTGAAATAGTAGCATGTGCCTAAGTATCTCATAATCCAAAAGACCAACTAAAAAAGGATAACTATAATCAATGTTAAACTATGATGGTTGGGGTAGACCTCACAGATTTCAAGAATCCTAGAATGTGTTTTCAAGGTAGTCTTCTTTGTGGATCAAGCTTATTTCACTCATTAAAGGACAACTAAATGTGTCTACCATCAAGGAATAAGATAATGGTACAAGCATCCATATACATAAATTCAAACCTCTACATTTGTCCAAGAATCCATCCATATACATTCAATCGTTACAGTGAAGGATCATTGAACTCATTCAGTGCTCTCTCTCTCTCTCTCTCTCTCTCTCTCTCTATCTATCTCTCTCTCTCTCTCTCTCTCTCTCTCTCTCTCTCTCTCTCTCTCTCTCTCTCTCTCTCTCTCTCTCTCTCTCTCTCTCTCTCTCTCTCTCTCTCTCTCCTCTCTCCCCTTACATATCACTCCCTTCTTCCCTACCTACATACATCTCCCTCCCATTCTCACTCTTTATACCTACCTCCCTCCATTCTTCCCTCTCTTAATCTCCCTACCTATCCATCTATCTCTAATTTCTATCTCCCATCTCCCTTTGTCACTTTATCTCCTCCCTCTCTAACTATCCATATATCTCCCCTCTCATTCTCTCTACCTACCTATCTTTCCATCCTTATCTACCTACTTCTATATAGTACCCTTTATCTCAAGCCACTCTTTCTTTTCCTCTCTCTCTATACTACGTTATATCTTTCCCCTATTCCCTTATTCTCTCTACCTACACATATCTTCCTTACTATCTCTCTTCCCCTTTCCCTCACTAATTGTCTCTATCTAATCTCCCTCTCTCTGCATACCTCTACTTTTATCCCTTTTTCTAACTCATCCTCCCCACTTCTATCTCACCTCTATTCATCCCTCTCTCTCTATCTCCCCCATCTAAACTTGTCTAGATTATCCCTCTCCCTTTATATTTCTCTACATATATCTGTTATCCCTCTAGGATAGTTTAGAAGTTTTCTAGGGAACCTTGTGGGATAGTTTGAAAGTTATTCGATGAAGTTTGACTTTTGGCCAAACTTCTCTACTTTGACCCTTGTGATGTTTCTAGACCACTTAGACTTTTTAATTATTTGTTTTCCCTCTGCACCATTTTGTGTGCACATAGAAAACTTGTGCTAGATAGTATTTTCTTCATAGTTGTGTTTGTAAGTGTGTTTTTGGTTAAACATTAGGTTTTAGAAAAAAAATTGTAGTTGTTTTTCTCTCTAGTTCTTGGGCATCACAACCTAAGAGGTAGAGTATAATCCAATCATTATTCAATAATATCTTAGTCATCTTTATAATCCTAATGAAGCCTCATTATTATGTTGATGTAATTGAATACTTGATGTGATTTAATAACTAATAATTTCTTGATGCCTTGATTCACTAGTCCTTACTTCATGGGATGTTTTCAAATTGGGGATCCAACCTTGAAATTTCTTTCACCTTTCCAAAATGAAGTGTGAAGGTTTCCTTTATACTAAATCAAAGGATAAACTCAAGAGACAAGACTATAAATCCAAAACTCTTGCTAAATCATTGAGATAGAATCATGGCTAAAAGTTGAGCCCAACTATTTAGGAACACAATGACCTATTCATTGTGTTCCTAGAAACATGAATTTGTCATTGTGTTCTTAAGAACACAACAAATTGGTCATTATGTTCCTAGGAACACAAAACCATAGCCATTATGTTCCACCCAATTAGAGCCCAAATTAGGATCTCTAGTCTCGGGTAATTAGGGGATGCCAAATTAGGGAGCACAATTATTTTCAAGGTTTGGATAGTACACAAAGGTCCCAAATTGTAACATAGGGCCTAGGTGGATAAATAAATTATTATATTAGAGGAATAATAGAAGAGAACACTTAGAAATAATGGCTTACCTTGATTTTAAACAATATTGAATTGAATAGAGAACTGATATTTAAATTTAGATATTTATTAAGTGCAACATGAAATCCTATTACGCATAGTAAAATAAAAACACACTAAGGTAGGCACTAAAAAATCATCAAATTGTACACCAATTAGGTGCTTACAATTAATGATAGTACATTTTATCATGCACTTTAGTCTTATATGACACTACATGCATATGCAAGATAAGGCACATAAACATTAAATTGAAAAAGGATATTCCAAAGTTGTTGAATGAAAGTGTAATGCCCTGCCAAGGAACCCAAGAGAACTTAACCTAAACATGCGACTAATTTTGTAGAATAATTTTTTTTTTAAGTTCACATACAAGATAAACATCAATGCAAAAGCAATTACCATTTACTCACATTAATACAATAACCAACATAGGTCACAACTCTCTAGGATTCCTTGGCGAAGATTATGTAAACATTAATTTTTTAATTTAGATTAGGTACAATTACAAAACTCAAATAGACAAATGAAAGATAACTGCAACATCACATATAAGATAACATGAAAAAAATTGGTACCATAAGGTATCCATAATAACCTACATCCACTGCACATGTCGCAGGGTATGTAATATAATAATAAAAAAGAAGTACATATGATATCTCTGAATAACTGATACAATGATACAAGATCACAAAGAAGAGGAAGAAGAAAAACAAAACTCCATCAATGAAGATCAAGAAGGAACAACTATCACAGGGATCATCCAACACTAGTACACAAACATCTAAATCTTAAATGGTAAAAGAATCACTACCACCCGAACTCGTGAACCTAAATGGTCCACTCCCACCATGCTGAGGAGATAACAACAAATCCCACTGGAATAACAAACATCAATAGAAAAAGCTACGGGAAGGATCCTAAAAGATCTCTAACTCAAGGGAACCACAACTAAAGATAAATAAACATCAAATAAAAAACACGTACCAAACACCATATAATATAAAATAAATCACAAAGAAAAAATGAGACAACAAAGATACACCACTAGAAGCAAATGTAGAAACTATGGAGGAGACTTAGGCTACATACTATGGGAGTTTCATCACATGAACAACTACTTGAGTTACCATGGACTGGTCTCTCTAGACCTCGGACCCTCAAGCATCTATCAGGTTGAATTACCTTGGACTAGCCACTCTGGACCCCGAACCCTCAACATGACCCATGCGGAACTAGAATACCCTCTCATGAAGATGAGGAATTCTAATCATACCTACTATCTAGGTATCATCTCATTCCATCCTTAGCCTATAAAAGCACTCAAGGCATGGGTGAGGCATCAATGATCAATCTTGTATTTAATGTTATCCCCAAGTTTTACTATTATGTTATTATTTATTAATCAACTTACAATAGGTTACCTAGGTACTGGCCTCTTTTGAGCCTTGGACCCCTATTGTAAGGCACTCCCCTAAGATGCACCTATTCAACCTCTCCTAGGCTCACAAATCTCACATAGATCAAATCAGGTATAAAACCAGGTAATTCTAGATTTGATTTCACACACAAGAAACTAAAATGATTACAAAGATACCATAAACATAATACAAAGTGACATGAGCCCATATGGTCAAATCAGGTGATGATCGGAATATACACACACATCAAAACATAATTTTGAAGATATATCCAATGGTCACTTACCCCAGCTTTTGTTTTCCCCCTAGGTCTTCTAGTAACCCAATATCACAATAAGTACAATAAGACACTTCAAAAATGAAGAATACAACACTCACATCACAAAAAACTGAAATTGATCTATAAGTATTTAAATTCCATTATGAGCATAATTGAATCCAAGCATAGAAGTATATAAATCTACTGAAAGAATCTTAACATAAACATTACAGTAAAGCCTTAATGAAAGAATATTCCCTATATTCATCCTAAGCATTCCACAAAATAAAAATGCCCAATTTCATTACATGTAGATCAATTCCCAAAAATTGCACATAAAAAAATCAAACACATTTTACATGAAAATACATATTCCAATTTCAATGTAAAAATGTCCTTAAATAACTCACAAGACATTAAAATTAATTTATTTGTATTAAAATAAATGTTATAATCATGTACCCAATCAAATAAAATATTTAAGAAAATATTCCTTAAACTTATATATTAAAAAAATTAATCCAATTGTACTAAAAGACTACATTTATTAAATCAATTAATAAATATAAACTTTATTTTCATTTGACTAAAGAAATTTAACAATACTTACATATTAAAAATAAGGTTAAATCCAAATTAGAAAATATAATTTAAAAACAAACTTAATTTAAAACAAATTAAAATTAAATTGAATCTTTTAATAATTAACTAAAAAAATAAAAATAAACCAAAATTAAATTAAATTTAAAAAGTTTAAGTGGGAGAGGGGGGCCATGACTCCCTCCCCACTAGCTGTAGGCGGTACCCTAGGTACTGTCATTGCAGTCCCCTAGGGACTACGCATGGCAGTACTTAGGGCTGTTGTGACAGTCCCCTCGGGGGCTACTCATGGCACCCCTTAGGGCTCGTGCGGTAGTCCCTTAAGGGGCTGCACACGGCCCCATAAAAAAGGGTAAGATTTTTGTTTTAAATTATATATATATATATATATATATATATATATATATATATATATATAATATATATATATATATATATATATATATATATATATATATATATACACACACACACACACCAGAATTGGGTTTTTTCATAACAATTGATTTTCTTCACACAATAACATGTATTAAACCAAACAAAATAGTCTAGCCATAGTCTAGTTTTAATTTTTTATTTTCTAGGAGATTTATGAATAATTATCTAATGAAAATTTGTCATCATAACATTACTATGCTAAATTTTGATAAAAGAAATAAATAAACTAAACTAGGGTTTTCTAAATATTCATAATTCAAAGAAAGCACATATATATCTATTGAGGCACATTTAAAAATTTTCTTAGACAAAGAAAGCCAGACAAATGCATAATAAAACTAACATGTAGGATTTCAAAGCCTACCTTGGATCCAAAGCAAGAAACTGAAATTGAAAACCTTTGAAGATCTGTTGACCAGAATCCCTCTGAGGTTAGATTCAACCTACAGATCTAGATCAATGAAGAACGTAACTGTGAGCAAGGCTTTTGAGGGTACCTGTTATCTATTTTGAAAGGCTCAAATCAATGAAACATTAAGAGTTTAATCTAGCATACAATCAAAACAAAAACAAGGAAAGTCTAAGCTAAGCCACCTCAAATTGAGCTAAAAACAGGTGCACCCAAGCACTGTTTGATTTGCTCTGATAAGAGGGATGTGGGTGTGCTCTCTAAGCACTTGGAGCATACTCTAATGCATTTTAGGATGATTTGAAGCTCATGAAAACCCCAAAAATGGCACAAAACAGGTATAGAACACTTGATTTTCCCCTAAGGCCTCAAGAACTCAAACTATGATGCTTTAAATAGAGATTAGGCTACATGATGAGTAATCTAGGATTGATTTTAGACCAAATAGAGATGTGATATGATGCTATGCTATGCAAAACAATAAGAAAAACTATGTTAATCCATTATTACTAAGCTATGATGAGCTAAAATGCTTGAAAGGAGGTTAATTTTAGAATGATTTGCTAAGATCTAACATGAAAATGGCATTATAAGATTACTATTACTTGAGAATAAAAGTGGATCCATTGCTCTTAGAAATGAGGGTATTTATAGGATTCTTAAGGGCTTGGGGTAGGAAGAGTGAGTGGCCAAGATTGAAATCCTTAAGAGAGGCCAAGATTCATTCAAAGGGGAGCACATGGATTGTACTAGTCTATAGCCAATTAGGAGGTGACACATGTCACAAGGTGAGTGGATGAAGGGAAGGGTAAAGATGAGTCAACAAAGGGGGCTCAAAGCTCATAACTCCCCTCATAAGTGCTTGTAAGAGCATTGAATGAGCCTTTAAGGGAATTTGATGACTTTGTGGATGCATTAAATGTCTGGTGGTTGAGATATTTGGAAGGGGAGACTTTTCTTTGGCTTAGGAAAGTCTTAAGCTTGGTTAGGATTGTGCAAATGTTTAGGGGTAGGATTAAGATTAGATTAGGATGGGGATTAGGATTAGGATAAAGACTTTCTAGAAGTCTCTAGGCTTTTGGATGAGGATAGAAAAATTCTAGAGAAGTCTAGAACTTTCTAGGATATCTATGGATTTAGGAAATAAATTAATATTCATTTCTCTCAAAAAGGTTAAATGAGTTTTAGGCTCATTAGGGGAAGGTTTTGACTAGATGTCAAAGAAGACTTGGATTAGCTTAGGAAAAGTACGAATCACCTTTAATTAACATTAAAGTGAGATTAGGAAAATCTAGAAGAGGTTAGGAATCCTTTGGATATTTCTAAGGTTTTAGGACTAAAATAAATATTTTATTTATTTTAATGTTTTTTGGTCAATTTATTAATTAAATAATTAATAAATAAGGAAATAATGTTTAAATAAGATTTAAACATTTTTGGAAAGGATTTCTTAATTAAATGTTTTTAATTAAGATAAAGGGATTTAATGACATAAAAATAAATTAATTAATTAAATAATTAATTAATTAATAAATGATGATGTCATCAGGGGTTTTTCAGAAAATAAAAAATACTTTATTTTCTAAAGGTTTTTTTAGGTGTCTACATTTTGCCCCTCTTTGATGCGATACCGCAAGTGGCATGGCGTCAAAGACAAGAAAATAAGATGCCCAAGGCTAGAATTTAGAGGAATGATGGGTTGTGCCCCCTCGAGAAAATAACGCAAGGAGTAAACATTGTGGAATTTTCTTGAAAGGAAATAGAGAAGGAAGGACCTAGGAAGAAGGGGAGATAAATAACCAAGCTTCCAAGAGAAAAGATGAGTGAATGCAAGATGAGAGGGAATGCAAAATGCAGGATGCAACTACATGAGAGATGCAAGATGCAAGATTAATCTAGGTGATGCAAAATGCAGGGGATGGGGGGAAGCTCCAAGTGCAAATGTGGAGAGCACAACCGAGTTTGATATAGCAACAATAGAGACCTGCCAGGGTTACGAAAGAACACAAGGCCTTGTCACTAGCATTGCAGAGGACTGACGCTAAAAAGACACGCAGGGTTGCCCCAGCATCACACATGAAACCCGAAGGAGGCATGGTGGAAATGATGTTGAAGAAACCACAAACACACAACTAACTCATAGGCAGAAGCAAAAGATCAAAAGACCTTGCCCTAGATTATCCTCATTCGCAGCGCACCATGATATAAAGGACCGTGGTGACTTTGAGTAGAGAACAATGAGAAGCCATAAAAGATTAACAAGATCCAAAGGACAAAATCCAAGACCAAAATGATAACTCCAAAAAGACATCCTTTGCCAAGGAGAGAGAGTTGAGGCAATTGATTGAGTGATGGGGGGAAGATTGGTCTGAATGTGTGGAAGGATACATCGACACAGACCTGGTGTGCTTGGTGGGAGATTAGGTTGGACAAGAGGAAGGATTCATCCTCAAGGACCCGCTGATTGATGAGACAATGACTGTTGCTGATTGGCAAATGATGCAGTTCAAAGATGGTCATGATGATCAAGGATAGTCAACAATTGATGTTGCTGAACTACAAGGCTAGGTAGGACAAAGTGTTCTAATCAAATGCTGCTGCAGGACTGACAAGGACTATGTACAACCGAAAGGGATGATATGTACAATAGATGGAAAAGGATATACAATGGATATATATAGAAGCTCAGGATTGGGGATAGGAAGATCTCGCTATACAGGATATACAAGAAGGACAGCGCTATACAGGATGGTGTATAGGATATACAAGATAGGATACAAGATATGTGCAAGATATGGTACAAGAGATGTGCAGGGGGGATGGCGGATTGGCTTGAGGATTATGAAAAAGGGGAATGCGAGGGGATGGTGGATGGGGATGGGGATGGTAAAAAGGATTGAGATGGTGGGATGGGGGGGATGGGAGTTTGATAGATAATGACTCAATCCACTATGTATGGCGCCTGTTTGCAAGGTTTTCACCAACATACTTGTCCAAGGCGCTTGAATTGCCAAGTTTTCACCATTGGATGATTATTTTCTTTTCTTTTTCTTTTCTATTTTTGATTTTTTTGTATTTTTCTGCTTTTTCCAATTTTTAGGGATTTTCTGAATATGTAGGATCTGGTTTAGGCATAGAACCTCTTCAAATGTATGATGTTGATTGGATCATTCAAAGGTTCACCTTCTGGTGTAGATAGCTGATAAGTTCCAGAGCCGAAGCATGCTATGACAACATAGGGGCCCAACCAAGTAGGCTCAAACTTGCCTTTCTTTTCTCTGTTTGCTTGGACCTTCTGATTTTCTTTTAGAACCATGTCACCAACTTGGAACTGTCTAGGATGGACCTTTTTGTTATAACTCCTTTGAGTCGATTCTGGTATGCAACCAGGTGATCATATGCTTACTGTCTCTTTTCATCTAACAGGTCTAGCTATGTGAGATAGGCTACACGATAGTCTTCATCAGTGGTGTAGTTCTTCATGGAGACTCGCAATGATGGGAGCTCGACCTCGATTGGAAAAATGGCTTCAGCACCATATACAAGGGAATATGGGGTGGTGCCTGTGGGAGTGCGATAAGAAGTGCGGTAGGCCCAAAGGGCAGAATTTATTTGGAGGTGCCAGTCACGACCAGAATCATTGACAACCTTCTTGAGGATTTTTAAGATAGTTTTATTGGTTGCCTCAGCTTGGTCATTTCCTTGAGGGAAATATGGACTGGAGAAACAGTGATGGATGTGGAGTCTGGCACACAGATCATCCACATGCTGGTTTTCAAAAGGTGTGCCATGGTCTGTGAAAATGGTAGATGGTATGCCGAAGCGGCAGATGATGTGGTAAATGATGAACTTGGATATTTGGATGCCAGTAGTTAGGGTGAGTGGAATCGCTTCAACCCATTTGGTAAAGTACTCTATGGCAGTTATTATGTACTTGTGTCCATCTGAGGAAAGGGGAGTGATTAAGCTGACAAGGTCAAAGCCCCAACATAAAAATGGCCAAGGTGGGGCAATGGGCTGCAAGTCTTGTGTTGGTGCATGAATCAGATTTGCATGCTGCTGACATGGTAAACATTTTCTAACAAACTCACAAGCATCATGTTCCATGGTTGGCCAATAATACCCAACTTGAAGCAACTGCTTAGCTAGAACCATGCCACTCGTATGGGCACCGCAAATTCCAATGTGGACCTCTTGTAAAGCCAGGATGGCCTCATTTGAGTCTAAACACCTAGAAAGGATATTGTGATACCCACAATGATAAAGGGTGTTGGCTACAAGAGTGTAGCAGGAAGCTCTGCGAATAAGGTTTTGGCGTTGGTTATTGGTGAGATGGGGAGATATGATACCATTCTTTAGATATGCGTGGATGTCATGGTACCATGGGGACTGAGATCCAACCAAGACACACACCATTTCTGCATCGGCATTCTCATAAGCTGGTGTATGTAGCTGCTCGACTAGGAATTCATACTGTGATGCGTCGCATGGGATTTCTAACAAGGATCCGATGGTTGCCATTGCGTCTGCTGCTTTGTTCTGAAGTCTTGAGATCTATGTGAATTGTAGATTTAGGAAATGCTCTTTCAGTCTATCCACCAGCTCTTTGTAAGGTAGCAACTTGTCATCCTTTGTCTGATATTCATTTAGGACTTGTTTGATAATTAGTTGTGAATCTCCAAATACTTGTAATTCTTTGATATTCCACTGAATGGCTATTTTGAGACCAGAGATGAGTGCCTCATATTCTGCAATGTTGTTGGTACATGGGAATCCCAATTTGAATGATTTTGGGATGTAGTCACCTTGAGGTGTGACGAATAGCATTCTTGCCCCTGATCCATGTGATGTGTAGGATCCATGAAAGTATAGTTTCCACATGGGTTGTTCTTTGATCATACATAAGTGTTCATCAGGGAATTCCATGATTAGTGGATAGGCATCCACTAGTGGTGCTTCTGCTAGGTGATCGGCAATGACTTGCCCTTTGATTGCTTTTCGATCAATATATTGGATGTCAAACTCGTTGAGTAACATGACCCATTTTGCCATACGGCCTATGAGAGTTGTCCTGGATAATAGATATTTGAGGGGGTCCAATTTTGAAATGAGCCTGATTGTGTGACTGAGCATATGTTTAGGGGTAGGATTAAGATTAGATTAGAATGGGGATTAGGATTAGGATAAAGACTTTCTAGAAGTCTCTAGGCTTTTGGATGAGGATAGAAACATTCTAGAGAAGTCTAGAACTTTCTAGGATATCTATGGATTTAGGAAATAAATTAATATTCATTTCTCTCAAAAAGGTTAAATGAGTTTTAGGCTCATTAGGGGAAGGTTTTGACTAGAAGTCAAAGAAGACTTGGATTAGCTTAGGAAAAGTAGGAATCACCTTTAATTAACATTAAAGTGAGATTAGGAAAATCTAGAAGAGGTTAGGAATCCTTTGGATATTTCTAAGGTTTTAGGATTAAAATAAATATTTTATTTATTTTAATATTTTTTGGTCAATTTATTAATTAAATAATTAATAAATAAGGAAATAATGTTTAAATAAGATTTAAACATTTTTGGAAAGGATTTATTAATTAAATATTTTTAATTAAGATAAAGGGATTTAAGGACATAAAAATAAATAAATTAATTAAATAATTAATTAATTAATAAATGATGATGTCATTAGGGGTTTTTCAGAAAATAAAAAATACTTTATTTTCTAAAGGTTTTTTTAGGTGTCTACAGTAACATCAAGAATTCCAAATGCATAATGAAGCCAAAACAACAAGCAATTCACAACAGGCAAATTCTCTAAAATCCAAAGCACACAAGCTCTCCTAGAACTCTCCTCCAAAACTTGTCAAATGCTAAAATGAATGCAAATTACCCTAATAGAGATTCAATTCCCCATTTCATGCAACCCTAAAGATAACTTAATAGCTAACTCCCACATCAACTCCAAATCAGAAATTGAAAATGAATCTCAATTAAATAAATTAAAATAACTTTATATGCATAACTCAACTTGACTTTTTGAAACAGGTTATCTTTTTTAGAACAATTTAGTTTTCAATAATGTACATGTAAATATTAAAAACTCATATTAAATAGATTAAATATTTAAAGCATCCTAAAACCATGCAATTAAATATTTAATTATTTAATAAACCACACAAGCATAATAAAATCTAATTTTTAATTAAATCCAAATAATCAAATATTTGACTTTTAATTAAATTCTCTAATAAATATAGGAACGTGATTAATATTAAATTTCAACTATAATCATTAATCTAATAATCACAGAAAATCACCCACATAAGAAATAAATCAACTAAAATCAAATGAGATAAAACCAAACACAGTAAAATCAAGCAAACACCAGAAAGGGATCCATGAATTCCTATCAACTAAATGAATCTAGATGGGGTAGTAAAATAGATACTTGTCCAATCCTTGGACAAATGGGCTTAGGTTAGGGTTTTGGATCTAGGTTATCTCCCCTCTCATACCATTTGAGATATTGCAATAGGACATACTCGTCCTAACAATTTAGGGAAGTTGATGCCTGGTACCTACAAACCTGCATACAAAACATGTATGTACATACATAAATAAATATATAATAGACAATGGTGGGGATCGACCGTTCATGTGGATCTCGCAAGCAAGTAACTACGACTCCGTCCCTCAACCACATCAGGCATGTCAAATAGAAATATAAAACAAACACATCAACCATACACATGCAAGTATGTGGTTAGTAAAATCATAAGCATCAATGATTTCCTAATGTATAATCTATCATCCTAAAATAATCATAACATTTATAAAAATTAGACTAGGGGCGGGGTACTACATTCACCCCCTAGGATTAGGCTTACTCTTGGAAGCCTACAAACAGATAGGGGTATGCATCCCTCAAGCATGAAGCATTTACTAAATACAAAAGACAATATCTAAAAATAAACCATAAAATAAGAACATGATATACAGTCATTAAGGACAATATAATTCTGGTTAAGAATAACTGAAATCACATTGATAAATCATTCATTAAAAATTCAAAATAGATCTAAACCTTTATTCATTCATCATCATAGAAAACATCTAGAATCAATTGCATAAAACACACATTCGCATCTTCATCAAATAATGAGTTTAAAAGTTCATGTTAATCTAGTTAATGCAACACTTATGCAAATATATAGGATACACAGTGATTCTATTTTTACACAACAAACATAGTGCCATCTCCGTAATGTCCTCTCTTATCCATACTATCAGGGGTTCATGATGATCATGATAGAAACAACACTTATCACATAATAAGGCCAAGAATACCAAACATTCAGAGTAACCACCACAAAACTCAAAAAGGTAAAACCCAAGTGGGAGAATCACAAGTCCAACATTAAATCATAAGAGATCTCAATTTCAACAATAAATTAAGTGTGACTAGCGTCACAAAAATAGATATAAAAAAGAGAGTTAGGTGACTAATCCATTCATAAGAAAGTTCAAAATTTCAATGCTAGCCCATACAGACCACAAACAATTCATGAATCAACTAAAATAAATTATCAGTCATAAAACATCCACATAACAAGGTGACTAGTGGTAGCCACACTCAAGGAAGTAATCACTTCATGTCATCCAAAATTACTTCACCCTAGATGTATTAGAGAAGGTACCCACACACAATAAACAGTCATATCACCTATGACAATCACTAGGCAAGTGATATCTCAATGACATTTAAGAGAAAGAAAAACATAAATGTTTAGTCGTAATTTAATGGTTCTCAAACATAAAAGAGTTATATGTCTATGTTTGGTTTCAAGTTTTAAATAGTTTAGACATCTAATGGGCACACAACTTCCCAAAGTTCCTAGTGTAGAACTCGGTGCTCTGATACCAAGTGTAATGCCCCGCTAGGGAACCCAGGGGAACTTAACCTAAACATGTGACTAAGTTTGCAGAATAATTTTTTTTTAAAGTTAACATACAAGATAAACATCAATGCAAAATAAATTACCATTTACTCACATTAATACAATAACCAACACAGGTTACAATTCTCCAGGATTCCTTGGCAAAGATTATGTTAACATTAATTAATTAATTTACATTAGGTACAATTACAAAACTCAAATAGACAAATGAAAGATCAATGCAACATCGCATATAAGATAACATGAAAAGAACTGGTACCATAAGGTATCCATAATAACCTACATCCACTGCATATGTTGTAGGGTATGTAATACAATAATTGAAAAGAAGTACACATTATATCTCTGAATAACTGATACAATGATACAGGATCACAAATTAGAAGAAGAATAACACAACTCAATCAATGAAGATTAAGAAGGAAACACTGCCATAGAGATCATCTAGCACTAGTACATGAATGTCTGAATCTCAAATGGTAAAAGAATCACTACCACCTAACCTCATGAACCTAAATGGTCCACTCCCACCGTGTTGAGGAGATAACAACAGGTCCCACTTGGATACCAAACATCAACAGAACAAGCTGAGGAAATGATCCTAAAATCTCTCTAACTCAAGGGAACCACAACTAAAGATAAATAAACATCAAATAACAAACACGTACCAAACACCAAATAATACAAAATAAACCACAAAGCAAAAATGAGACAAAAAAGATACACAATCAGAGGAAAATATAGAAACTATGGAGGAGACTTAGGCTACATACTATGGGAGTGTCATCACATGAACAACTACTTGAGTTACCTTGGACTAGTCTCTCTAGACCCCAGACCCTCAAGCATCTATCAGGTTGAGTTACCCTAGACTGGCCACTCTGGACTCCAGACGCTCAACATGACCCATGCAGAACTAGAATACCCTCTCATGAAGATGAGGAATTCTAATCATACCTACTCTCTAGGTATCATCTTATTCCATTCTTAGCCTATACAAGACTCAAGGCATCGGTGAGGCATCAATGATCAATCTTGTATTTAATGTTATCCCCAAGTTTTATTATTAATTATCATTTATTAATCAACTTATGATAGGTTATCCTGGTACTGGCCCCTTTTGAGCCCTAGACCCCTATTGTAACCCACTCCCCTAAGATACACCTATTTAACCTCTCCTAGGCTCACAAATCTCACATAGATCAAATCAAATATAAAACCAAGTAATCCCAGATCCAGTTTCACACACAAGAAATCAAAATGGTTACAAAGATACCATAAACAAAATACAAAGCAACATGTGTCCATATGGTCAAATCAGGTGATGAGCAAAATATACACACACATCAAAACATAAATCTGAAGACATATGCAATTGTCACTTACCCTGGCCTCTATTTTCCCTCTAGGTCTTTTAGTAAACTGATATCACAATAAGTACAAGAAGACGCTTCAGGAATGAAGAATACAACACTCACATCATAGAAAATTGAAATTGATCTATAAGTATTTAAATTCCATTCTGAGCATAATTGATGCAAGCATAGAAGTATATAAATCTACTAAAAGAATCTTAACATAAACATTACAACAAAGCCTTAATGAAAGAATATTCCCTATATTCATCCTAAGGATTCCACAGAACAAAAATGCCCAATTTCATTACGTGTAGATCAATTCCCAAAAATTGCCCATCTAAAAATCAACCACATTTTATGTGAAAATACATGTTCTAATTTCAATGCAAAAACATCCTTAAATAACTCAAAGACATTAAAATTAATTTATTTGTATTAATACAAATATTAAAATCATGTACCCAATCAAATAAAATATTTAAGAAAATATTCCTTAAACACACACACACACACACACACACACATATATAATTAATCCAATTGTACAAAAAGACTACATTTATTAAATTAATTAATAAATATAAACTTTATTTTCATTTGACTAAAGAAATTTAATAATATTTACATATTAAAAATAAGGTTAAATCTAAATTAGAAAATACAATTTAAAAACAAACTTAATTTAAAACAAATTAAAATTAAATTGAATCTTTTAATAATTATTTTAAAAAAAAAAAAATTAAACTAAAATTAAATAAGTTTAAGTGGGGGGGCCATAGCTCCCTCCCCACTGGCTGCAAGTAGTACCCTAGGTACTGTCGATGTAGTTCCCTAGGGACTACGCATGACCCCATAAAAAAGGGTAAGATTTTTGTTTTAAATTGTATGTACATACAATTTAAAACAAAAATCTTACCCTTTTTTATATAGGGGGCTACACACGGCCCCATAAAAAAGGGTAAGATTTTTGTTATATATATATATATATATATATATATATATATATATATATATATATATATATATATATATGCAAAGCACAAAATATATATATTTTTAAAAAAAAAAGGCTTTTCCATTAGCAAATTGAATATATTTATATATTCCTTCAAATTAATGAATCCAAAAAAGACCAAAATATAATGCTTTTCTAACTTTTGATTTTCTATGAATTATCTTTTCTAGGCTAATTTTCTTTTCACTATGTGTATTTTTTTTTAACTGTAATTTTTTTTCCAGCTAGTATATTTTTACTAGAATTGGGTTTTTTTCATAACAATAGATTTTCTTCACACAATAACATTTATTAAACCAACCAGAATAGTCTAACCATAATATAGTTTTAATTTTTTTTATTTTCTAGGAGATTTATGAAGAATTATCTAATGAAATTTTGCCAGCATAACATTCCTATACTAAATTTTGATAAAAGCAAGAAATCAACTAAACTAGGGTTTTCTAAATACCTAGAATTCAAAGAAAGCATAGATCTATCTACTTAGACATGTTTAAAAATTTGCTCAAACAAAGAAACCCAAAGAGATGCAAAATAAAACTAACAGGAAGCATTTCAAGCCTACCTTAGATCCAAAGGAAGAAACTGAAATTGAAAACCTTCAAAGATCTGTTGACTAGAATTCCTCTGAGGTTAGATTCAACCTACAGATCTGGATCTATGAAGAATGCAACACCAAGAATTCCAGATGCACAATGAAGCCAAAACAAGCAATTCACAACAGGCAAATTCTCTAAAATCCAAAGCACACAAGCTCTCCCAGAATTCTCCTCCAAAACTTATCTAATGCTAAAATGAATGCAAATTACACTAATAGAGATTCAATTCCCCATTTCTTGCAACCCTATAGATAACTCAACAGCTAACTCCCACATCAACTCCAAATCAGAAATTAAAAATGAATCTCAATTAAATAAATTAAAATATCTTTATATGCACAACTCAACTTGACTTTTTGAAATAGGTTATCTTTTTTAGAATAATTCAATTTTCAATAATGCACATGTTAATATTAAAAACTCATATTAAATAGATTAAATATATAAAGCATCCTAAAACCATGCAATTAAATATTTAATTATTTAATAAAGCACACAAGCATAATAAAATCTAATTTTCAATTAAATTCAAATAATCAAATATTTGACTTTTAATTAAATTTTCTCCAATAAACATAGGAACATTATTAATATTAAATTTCAACTATAATCATTAATCTAATAATTGTAAAAAATCACCCACATAAGAAATAAATCAACTAAAACCAAACGAGGTAAAACCAAACATAGTAAAACCAAGCAAACACTAGAAATGGATTCATGAATTCCTATCAACTAGACGAATTTGGGTAGGGTAGTCAAATTGATACTTATCCAATCCTAGGACAAATGGGCTTAGGTTAGGGTTTTGGATCTATGTTATCTCCCCTCTCTTACCATTTGAGATATTGCAATAGGGCACACTCATCCTGACAATTTAGGGAAGTCAATGCTCGGTACCTACAAACTTGTATACAAAACTCGCATGTACATACATATATAGATATATATGAGACAATGGTTGGGATCGGCCGATCGTGTGGATCTCACAAGAAAGTAACTAAGACTTCGTCCCTCAACCACAGTAGGCACATCAAACAGAAATATAAAACAAACACATCAACCATACACATGCAAGTATTGGGTCATTAAAATCATAAGCATCAATGATTTTGTGATGCCCAAAATTTCAGGGCAAAACACAACCAACAATTTTTTTTTTAGAAGGATTAAAGTGTTAAAGTTAGCGTTATTTTATAGTGAGGTTGACCAATACCCGATTAAGCTCATATCGAGACCAGTTATGATACTATTGAATATGAAATTTAATTGACGTTATCCTCAATATCCAATTTCAAATATATAAATACTAATTAAATCTATATTTACGTCGTACCTATTTAATCAATATACTTTTTAGCTAATTAAAAAAATTAAAAAGGTAACATTAGTTAATGTTTATAATTAAATATTTTATGTATTATTAATTAATAATTATAATATAATAATAAATTAATATAGTTATTAATCAATTATTAAATTATAATATATTAACTAATAATATGAGCAAACCTTTTTGATAATAAAATTGCTTTACATAAAATCTATCTAATGTTATTAATAACACATGAATCTCAAAATAACATATTTAATGAATATCCTAAACTATCTTAACAATTTACTAATTAATCTTATCTTCAAAAAAATCCTACTCAAACAACCTATCAAAACAATCTACTAAATATCCTACTCATACTATCTACCCTATCTCCCTTATTAACTCCCATCTCCCCTTTCTATGCTCTCCTCATCCACGTGCCAAGAGGAGTCTATAACCCAAGAAGGCTAAGGGGGCGCATATCAAGGAGGATGAGGTGTGCTTTGGGTGGGGGATTCAATAATTAGCAAGGTTTAGAGTGCCCACCTAACCATTGCAAGTTCAAAACAACAAAGGAAATTTTATTACATGTTTTCAACTTCCTCCAAAAGCTGCGTGGGTTGAAGACCAGATTTAAAAGCTAACCAAAAAAAATAGACTTGCTGATGTGTCACCAAGGACACCATCCCATCCATGAAAAGGTTTGGAATTAATAACAAGACTATGCATCCAACACCTGCGCCTAGGGGGAAGACTTTTAAAAAAGGTAAGTGTTGATATTATGAATTTAGTGATATTTTATTTGCTTAGACATAAGGTGGCAAGTTTTATTAATATTAAATTGACTGTGTAAGATTTTTGTATGGGATTTTTATCCCATACAAAATCCAGAGAGCATTTTGCTCTCTTAAAAATTCTGGGAAGTGCTATTTTCAAAAGCACTGTTTTTTTTTTATCTCTCTTCTTTTCCATTACTTCTTCTTTAGCAAGTTGAATTAATACTTCAACAAAGATCAATTTGCAATCACTTTAGCATTAAGTTGTCAAAGGTCTAAAATAGGATTATTGATACAAGGGATAATTATAGTTAAATTTGATCAACTAAAATAGATACATTCTGAAGCAAACATGCTCATTTTAACATAACCATTTTAATAAAATAGTGATTTCTCTACAATTCCTCATGACTTATTTCATTTGAATGTTTTGTTTAATTGCATAGCATATGGTTAAGGTGGAATTTAGACTAATCAAATGTATTTATTAGTCATCTTTTGAATGAGATAATTGCTAAGTTTCAATTCAAATTCAAACTAAGTCTTTTATCCCTAATTCCATGTGGATCAACAAGCTATCAAATTTGCTTGCAAAAATATAGGAAGAGATAAAGTGTATAATCTTGTTGCAATTCAATTGACAAAGTAATTGTAATGTTTTCCATACAAAATCCAAATCCAAGCATTCAACCATCTAAAAACATCAATTTATCAATATCAAATTTAAGAGGTCTAAGAGAGGTGATAATTTTCCTTCTTGATTGCAATACAAAAATCAAATACATACAATGATCTTTCACAATATATAATCACAATGAGTTGATACTTGCTTCTCTTTTGAATTAACCAAGAACACTTTACATATTGTCTTTCTTTACAATTAAGGGAATACACATCTTTGCTCCATTTCATAAGCTATTCAAATTACAATGAATGATAAATATAATCAGCAAGCTTTCTTCCTCCATATCATTTCAATATACCAAAACAAAGTGTGCCAAAGGAGTGATTGAATTACAACATTCACATTTTACAATAATGCTCATACATCAAAGTATGGTTTCTTCCAACAAGCATAACCAAGGAATTGAGCTCCTTCCAACTTCATTCACTTGAACCTTGACTTCAAAACCTGCCATGAACAAAAAGGATAGGAACCATGGGATGCTCACCTCCCATCCTAGGCCTCTCATGAGGCCACCCCTGAGCTTGGGGTAACCACAATGAACGGGTAACAAACACTCATACACAAAACAATACAAGAACATAAACATATGAAAAACCCAAAATCCCTCAAGGTGAAAAACTAAGGAATTCCATGAATATCCTTTATGGGGTGTGAGTGGGCAAATCATGGAGAAAACCATTGCATAACAAAACAAGGCCACACATGGACCCAAATATTTCTATTTCATACAAGGCTCACATGGCCATTCTTCCCTCCTTATACCCCCATTGCCACAAGGGCTAAATGCAAGGTTTCTTGGGGAAAATCACTCACCCAAGTTCATCTTTCCTCTCACATGGAGGAGACTCTACACATGGAGTTGCCTCCATTTCCACACCCCCTCTTGACTTCTCTTCCCTCCCAAGGGTGAGTGAGTCCAAGAGATACAACCCAAAATCCAAATTACAAAGAAAATACATTGCATGCTTTCTCTCACCATGACCAACCATGGGGAGCTAAAACACAACATAAAACAAAGCAAGCTTCCTCCATGACCAACCATGGGGAGCTAAAAACATCAACACAAAACATATACAACTTCCAAAACCATGAGAGCAAGGCTTCCTACCTCAAGTCCAATGCTAATGGAAGGATTGTTGAGCCCTTATGCAAACTCCAAGCTTTTTCTCTAACTTTCTGGAACTCTCTAAAAATAGAGAATGGGTGAATGCCCTATCCTTTGCCAAAATTCCTCTAAAAAGGCCTCTAAAACCTACCCCCAACAAACCTCATTAATAAGGCCCTTTCATGCAAGTTGCAATTTCGCTCAAGGTTGCTCATGAATTTTTAAAAGGGTCAAAAAAGTCAATTTAGGCTAATTATAAGGTGAAAATACCCCTAACCCATGGGTACATGGAATGGGTTAACTAATAAGGCATAAAACCACTTTCTAAAGCCACTATAACCCTCTAAACTCAAGATTAGGAAAGAGGTCAAGAAAGAGGAATGGGAATTGCATTCTAGCTCCTAAGGCAGAAAGGCGTGCTAAGATTTCCCTAGAACCCTAGGATGTGCTCTCACACAACACTCGACATACCTTGGTAACATAAAATATTAGTGTCAAGTGACACTTTACAAAATAACATTTCACCCAAGGTACGTCCAATATCACAACACAGAACATAAATACACACATACAGATCAGATTACTGTTACGAATAAAAATACTTAACAACGAGGCCTCGGGTCTCTTAATAGATGGGGCCTTGGTTTAACTGGTTGCCCTACATTCAAAGTGATTTCCCCGAATATGTTTTCCATGGTCCTTCCACCTGCAATACCTTAGTGCAGCATCAATAATTCCAAGAAGAAAACCAATACATTAAACATACATGATATAACAATAATCATTCGATGGCATATAATATTCATAATTAAATTGCATAATTCAAATGGAATTCCATAGCATAATTCAAATATCATCAAGATCATCGGGTTCACAAAACATCATATAATAACATAAACTAAATCCACACACTATGGATCCCATATGCAGAATCATTAAAAATGAGTAGTCTAACGAGTCAACATAGTATATCAGTAGTCGACAGAGTCCAAGTATCTCTAAAAACATAATCAAAATGATAGGCTAATATCTATAAAACAGGATCACTATGTGGGCCGAAAGTGGGCCTCACAGATTTCCTAACATATAATCTATCATCCTAAGATAATCATAACATTTATAAAAATCAGATTAGGGGTGAGGTACTACAGAAAGCCCCCAACGTGCAATACTTGTAACAAAATCTTAGGAACCACATTTTGCAAAATAAATTTGTTACTCAAAAAATCATAAACCACCTAAGTATTATTAAGAATAATGAGATTCACAATTAGTTATATGACCCCCTATTTTGGCTTTCTGATCAGGAAGGTGACATAGGGTATCACATTTACCACAGTGATTTGTGAATGTAAATTTATTATAAAATGTTATTAATAGGGTTTAGGATATATGAAAAACATCCTATAGAGAATTTGGATAGATAGAGAACTAAATGATCAACATCTCAATGCAACAAACAGTGGGAGAATTGGAGCTCTCTAGCTCAAGATATGAATGATTAAGCATCAAGGGCATTAATTGAAATATAAAGAGAAAAAAAGAAATTTTTTAAAGTAGATTAGAAAAATTACCACTTAAATAGTGTTTACCTTTACTATTTAAAATGTCATTTTCATAATTTGTCATTTTTTGCTTCAAAGAGGAGAAGAAGATGCCAAAGAAGAAGCCAAATTTTTCCACAAGGATTGAGAACTTGAGGTGTGCAATTGAGGATGGGATGCCACTATATGAGATAAGCCATTACATCACCATTTCTCTTTTCATTTCTTTATTTTGAATTTTTTATGCATATTATTGTCCATCTAGAAAATGTGTAGGTACTTTGTACCCTCTAGGACATTGTGTACCCTCTAGGGAACTCTATACCCTTTAGTTCATTATGTACCATGGTAGGCGATTTGTACTTTCGAAGGCATTCTATACCCTAGTAGGTGATCTATACCTTCCAAGGTATTGTGTACCCAGAGAGGTAAACATATAGAATTTATTGTAGCAACTTTATGATATACATATTATATATTGATGTGGATTCTTTGTAATTTGTAGGAGTGTCCCAATATGAGATAGTATTTAGGTTTCATTGTCATGTCATATCTATGAGGGTGGATACAAGACCTGATTATAAGGATATAAAGTCTCCTTATAGATGTTGGATTATACTAGGCATATTATCTTTTGGTGATCAGATTTCATGGTGCAATGGTGCTCATGGAATAGTGGGATAAGGATACATCAACATTTCATATTCCTGCAAGGGAGATGACTATTACATTGGAGGATGTATACTATATTATGAGATTACCTATTTGAGGGATGATAGTGAGATTGGCCTTGTCATGGACATAAGTAAAGATTGAGAGAGATCAAATATATTGTCTAAGGAGAGTAGTACCACATGATCCACCTCATCAAATACTACTAGATTCTCTCCTATAGGCTACAAATTCTATGTCCTTGGTTAGGAAGGTATTGCTATGCATAGTTACTACAGTAGTGATGCTAGATTGTGGGGACACCAAATTTAAAACATGATTAACTTATGTTATCCAAAGAATAGAATAGAAACATATTGCCTTCTCATGGGGGAGGAGTATGTTTTCACATATATACTAAGTTGGGTAAATATATCTGTGATGCATAAACATCCTTGGGTCATTGGTAATCTTGCATCACCAAAAAATATTTCCTTTCATTTTTGTTCCTCTTTTCTAGAGTTTTTGTGTTTTAGTGGCATTTCTTAGATTTGGATCATTTATTGTTGTGAATCTTAGGGTATGTTCTAGACATCAAGTTTTACTTATGACTAGGTTCACACCTTATTCTGATACTTCATACTGAAGTTATCTAAGATTTATTCTTGGGCGAGTGTATTCTTCAAGTTTTAATGGTCAGTTGGAGTTTTTTGATCTCGTGAATAAATTTCCCAATCAGTAAAGCTTTGTGGCTCATATCACAATGTTCCTATATATTTGGTCAATTTATCTTTTGGATCATGCATCATTTATACATCTTAGCATCAAGATCCTTATGATTTGTGTTTTGATCTATATTTTTGTATTACATTTTCTTGTTCTTTGAAAATATGATAGATTTGGACTGACATATTGGTTATTAGGACTATATATTGAGGCATTTGATCTTTGTTTAGGAGAAGTTAAGGAGATAACCTCTTGAAGGTTGATTCTAGGTTTTAGAACTAGATTTTCTATTCTAATCAGACATGTATGTTGAAATAAAGTAAGTTGTAAGTTGTAGGCCAATTTGATGTAAATCTTTGATTATGTGACAATGCGAAGTTTTGTTATAGCATGTGGATTATCTATTATTTTATCTTGAGGTGATTGTTTCTATTGTGTAACTCGAGTTGCATGGTTCAGACCATCTCCATAGGGGGAAATCCTGCAATGACTACGTCAATCCTTTATTAGTGAATGAGGTTGAGCACATGCACACTAATATAGGTGTGGATGTTCAAGCATATTACTTGTGTGATTTGCCTCATTTTGATGTGATTTTTTCCTCCATTATTGTTTGTATAGTTACTAGAGACATATGTGTTTTTAATTTATTTTAATAAAATTTGACCTACTTGGCCAAGATTGAAATAAATTATATAATATAATTTTACACTTCATCCTTTACACATTGATAAAAAATTGCATTTTTCATTATTTTTGCGCAATTTATGCGAAACACATACACATTTCGTGATGTGATTTTAAAGATGCACCCACTTTGAAAAATTATATAAAAAATACCTAAAATATTATAAAAAAAATATACAACTTCTAGTCTCACTCTTAAATATATTCCTACCAATGTGGTGTTTAAAATACTACATGCAATTAAAAAATTGTGGGGCACACACTAGGCACAATGTTATTTTTTGCTAAAAAAATAGGAAAACTTGTGTATGTGCGAATCATTTGATCCTCTTAATCTTATCTATTTTTAAATAACTTTAGTAATTTGAAAACTCGATTCACATTATTATGATTCTTGTTCTTTGGTATCTTCAAATTTTGAGTGCACAAGTCTCAAATTACTTCTCCAAGTTCAAGTTTAGTTATTTTAGAAAAAGAGTTGCCACTTAAGACACCCCTTCTACATACCATCTTGGTGCACATACCCAACTTGCCCTTTGAGGAATCTTGAATTATATAAATGATTTTTTTAAAAATCTAAATGCAAATTTTGACAAAGAACTACTATAGAAAGTCCTTAAGAAAAATAAGATCAAATAGTCTAACAAATATACTATTGTTGTTAATAAAATCTAGAGAAAGATAAGTAATATTCTTATTATTTATGTTCCTAGTACCTGGATGGATTTATTCTCTAGATAAATGATTTTAATATCTCATGAAGTGGACATTTTTTATTTATAAAATATTGGAAATAATATACATTTGAATATGACAATGTTAAGAAATGCATTTCTTTTGATAAGGAGGCCTTTGGAGTAAATAAATGCCAAAAATGTTTATTTGAAATAGATGTATTTAAAATATTTTATTAAAGCAAAGAAGATCATAGAAATTTATTAACCTTCAAGGAAAAAGATCGTGTAAGGAAAGATGATAATGAAAAATATGTATGGAAAGCATAAATAATTTAATTTAAGTATGAAGATCAACATATTACAGGTAAAGATAATATTGTGCCTAGTCATATCAGTAGAGATTTTTTTGAAGTCTTCATGCATGCAAGACCCCTATAAACCTAACACGAACTAGTAGGTATAATGATCTTTAGTTTACATTTAATAATGGGCTGAGACTATGGGATGTTGTGAGATATTTCTATATGTTCGCATATGTTAGCATGACATTGCAATATACACATGTCTATGTAAGGGTAATTATCTAATCTATTTTGGTAGCTCAATTGTAATTGCCTCACATTCTAATATTGGATGGTGTCATTGTCATTGTACATAGTGATACTATTAGGTTTATTTCTTATGTCTAGTAGCTCCATTCCTCATGTTTTTCCATTTTCAGTATATGTGTGTGTGTTCCAGACTTCTTAAGATATTAAAGTATTGTTAGAGACTAGTTATCATTTATTTATGGAATTAAGATGTTGATGATTGATTTATATTTCGGATGGATATATTTATATTGGTAGGATCATTCATTATATTTCTTTCTTTGACTATGACTATGGCATATGATGACTATGACATATGCTCATGATTTATGAATATTCTATGATTATGTTTCAAATGTATACTTACGATTATGGTCTAACCCATGTTATGAGATGAACATAATAAATATATGTTTAATGAATGCAATGTGATTGTTCTCTCTATGGCATGTTTGAATGATGAGGGAAAAAGTCATAGTTTATCTTCTAGTGAAACCCACATGATGTATCGATCCCCTTCATTGTCTGTACTATTTTCTATAAGGTACTCTGAATCATCTCCATTTTAGATTAAAATGATCATGAATTGATGAAATAAGAGATAAATCCCATAATATATCCTTCTTGCATTAATTTAAACCTTTTTAGGTTTATAATACTAGTTATTCATTGGTTCCATGTTCTCTTTTTGATTGACGCAATCTAGAACAAAAAGACCTCTTGATATCTTCTAGAAAATTCATTGTATACTACCTTAAGGTTTCAAGACAAAAAAAAATTAGACTTCATAGTTCTCCCCCTCAAACCATAGTTTAGGACTAATTGTCGATAGGAGTAACATCACTAGAAGAAAGTTTCAAACTAGGAGGTTATGTCAATTCATCTATTTTTTTTTCAAAAGAAGGTTGTACATCAAATTCAGTGAACGCCATTTGATCTGATTTATTTACCTAAATTTTCTTTATTTTCTATTTTTCTTTTTTGATATCTACTATCTTCATTAGAGTACTAGTTTTTTTAGAGTTTCTTCTATAATATTTTTCAATATGACCAATCTTATTGCAATTGTAACAAATCGACCCTTTTCTATAACTTCCCTAGCTCATTCTGCTTCCAAATCTATAGTCGGATATGCATACTAATGGTTTGCATCCAACCTTATTACTTGCATAACAAGCGTTATTAAAAGGTTGTTTTCACTGAAATTGAGATTGAATTCTTCTACATTCATCAGCCTTATAACCAATCTTGTTATAATTATAGCATCTTAAATTAAGTGGATCCATTTTATATCAATTTTTACATACTATAGCTTTATGTCCAAATTATTTGCAAACATAATAATTACCTTTAAAGATGAACCTCTAAGTTTCCAGATGATGAAAATATTTAGTTTCGTTTGCTAACTTATGATTTGATTTGTTGTCATCTTCAAATCCAAAATCTACCTTTTTAGAATTATGTCCTTGTGAACTTAGAAAACATAAAGAACTTCCTTTCCACCTTTCAATTTTAACCCTTTCTCAGTCTATTCATTGGCTTCTGCTAGTTCATTTTTTAGTTTGTACAATTCCTCTTCAAGTTTGGAGAAAACATCATATTTGTCTTTTAATTTTTTATCAAGATCTTCATTATCCCCTTTTCCATCTTCTAGAAGAATTTATGAAATATAATTCTATCTTCAACCTTCTTTAGTGTAAATTTGGTAGAATCCAAATCATCCAAAGTAGATTTTAGCTCTTCTTCCAAAGAGTTCCAACTTCACCATCCTCATCCCAAGAACAATACCCCCAATCATATATATCATTTAGGGTTTCTTCAAACATGGTTTACATGACTTCCAAATCAACCTCAAGTAATTAAGCCTAAAGTAGAGGAACTTTTCTCTGATACCAATTGTTGAACACACTCAAGAGACTGAGAGGGGTGGGGGGGCGAATAAACCTACATAAAAATGTTCTCTTCTTTAAGAAATTAATCAAAAAATTTAAACATTCAATTTAAGTCATGCAGCTAGAAGAACCAAAAAGATAATAACACCAACATTTTATACATGGAAAACCCAACTGGAAAAAACCACGGTGATAATTAACTCATGAAAACACTTCACTGTATATATGAGATGATTACATAAAGTGATCTCATTACTCCAAACATGCTAACAGAGGCTCACTACTAGACTAGCAACATACAAAACATAATAAGATGGTTTTAATGTCAGAGATATATTGCTTAGAACACAAAATTCATTACATAGTATAGAGTAATTTGAACTGAAATGAATAACTCATTCGGATATACTGCACTCTGATCTAGGTATTGATTCAACCTGTACTTGAAAAATCTAGATCTTCTACAATATTCATTTTTCATTCAAAAATAATACTTAGTACAAATACTTTTCCAACCATAATCCTAATATATAAAAAAAAATTTCTTTTAAAAAATATGACGAAGTCAGCCAAAACCTTTTTCCTTTCAAAAAAAAGCTTGAGTTGTCCATATAAGTATAGTAAAATGTGAAGTGGAATTTAAATCAATACATGTCAACCAAAATAGCTAGTGTTAGAATAACTGAGAGGGTGGGGGGGGGGGGGGTGAATCAGTTAGATCAGTTATCCTACAGTCCCAAATACCAAGATGTACCTTATCAAACAATTCCAACAAATTATGCAGCTTAGTAACATAAAATATCAATCTGTCTGTTCACTTTACCGATTACCAGTAATTAGATAACTATGATTACCGATCAAATCAATTATGCAGTATGTAAAGTATGATAACAAAACAATCATCACAAATAACACATAACACAATTATTTAACGTGGAAACCCTGTTAAGGGAAAAACCACCTGGGACTGGTAAACCAAAATAATTCACTCTTCTAAAATGAGCTTGGTGAAGAGCCAACCTTGTTAAAGGTTACAAAACACACTGTCAAGTGTGACCTGATTAGAGGATTTAACACTAATAGTTAACTTTTGACTAGCATTCACTATAGGGTCAACAAGATAACAATGTACATTCTCTAAATGACATAGGGCAAAATATAAGACTGTTAAGTCCACTCAGTTAAGAGATTTTTCCAATGATATGAACTTTTTTTTCTATATCTAAAAGAAAAGAGATTTTCTTGTTTATACAACTTACATGTCTTAGGAAATTTTATAGCCAAATCCAAACTAATACTTGCTATTGTTAAAACACAAATGTGGAAGATTGAAAGAGGGAAATTATAATTCATGATTTAATACCAAAAGAAAATATTACTATAGTCTACATTGTTCCCTATATATGTTGGACCAAACACTTGGAGAGTAGAATGATACTTATAGTTCAAGCTCAACCAACAAAAGAAAATCGTATAAGATTTTATCATATTTGGAAGACATGTTTCATTTTCTAAGTCAAACAAAGATGTCTTGGCCTCCAAGGAAAGCACTTAATCTCTCAATCATCAAACAAAAGTTTTTAAATATAACCTTAAATCAAATCGCTGCATTTGGTGCCCCTATGGTTAAGATTGGAGAAGACTATCAATTTTTTCAAATATGTGAAAATTATCACAAAGAGGATTTCAAAACTGCAAGTAATAAAAATATGCTCAACAACTTGTTCAAGATAAAATGTAAAAGGTTTAATAAATTCAGATACCAATTTTTGTTGATTTATAAAATGGTGTTTTAAATCATCCATGCATTCACTCTTTCAAATGGAACAAATCCAAAACAAAAAAAAAACTCTTGAATTTTAAAATCTCCCAATCTATGTAAAAATGATGCACCATCACTACCAAACTAGGTAAATACAAAAAGATAGGAGCTCAATAATTATGGTTTTATTAAAATAAAACTGATGATTCTAAAAGGTTAAGCGCACTTATCACTGCTAATGTTTCTTTTATATGTACATTGTTTCTAAGAAATTCATTGTTCATATACACCATTTTTTTAACTTTCATGACCAACACAACTTGTATCATTGTTTAATGGAAATTACCATTTTCAATACCGAATAATTTATCATGTGTCACTGGTTTTAAACCAAAGTTTTTTTTTATAAATAAAATATTTAAATATGTATATTATTTCCAACAAGACCAACTCACAACTTACAAGGGAGTCGAATAAAGTAACTTAACCATCATTTCAACTATAATTAATTGTTACTAGTCAAACCATTAAGAAAGAAAAGAAACAAAATTTTAATGCTAAAATCTGAAGACAATTTTCCCATGCAAACTTTTACAAAATAGCTTCCTTGCTCCAACATAGTGATAACCTTCAACCTTCTCCATCCACGTTCTTTTTCCTTTCTCATACATATTTTCATGCAATCTCCTCTTGTCAATGGGTCTTGCGCACCATAATAATAGAATGCAACAATCCGTTCTGTTAAAGTTTGTCCCCTCCTACATTTAAAACCACTCTTAGATCAACTGACTATCTCTATCTCCATCTGTGGATATTTATATCTCCTCTTTTAAATGAAAAAGATATTTTTCTATACATTATGCGCTGAGGTAAAAGTGTGGATTTGATTTTTGACAAGAAATATATATTCAAAAAGTAAAATCTCCATTTTAATTTTAAAGAATGAAATAGCTTTCAATTAAACATAGAATTTTCTCTACACATAATATAACTCACATCATTTTAAAAGGAAAACTATTCATAAATCAAAACGAATTCCTTTCTCATATTATTCACCTTTATTTGTTTATTTTACGCACATAATTTATCAAATTATGAATTCACATGCACTCTTCATATGGAGATAAGGTAAGGAATAACATTATCTATTCTATCGAAATAAATAAAATATTTATGTGGTGTGTGCAAGAGCCATATCTTCCAATCACACCACTGTTGAGGAGCTAGCCTCCTCTACCTAAACCACACTCTCGCCTTTGCCCTATGAACCAACTCAAACCACTAGATTCTCCATCAATAGGTTAGTCCCAAAAATAATAATCAATTAATTACATCATATTCATCACATTTTCATTTAAAAGATACAATAAACTTCATTGTTCCACATTGTATCAATACAAAATAAAGCATTATCCTAACATGATATCCATATCGACATAAAATCATCCATAGGTCAAAAGCATCTACAAAAATACTGACTTTCATGTCTAATATAAATTAAAACATATTGGCATTGGTCAAGATATATCCAACCAAGTCAACAAAAGTCCAAAAGTCACTAAAATGTCCTAAATAATAGTAGTCTAGTAAATCGATTCGTGACACTTTAAATATCAAAATAGCAATAAGTTGGACAAATATGCATAAAATCACTTGTAACAACTCTTTGAAAAGTAACATTGAATTTAAAACCCTTATAATTTAGAGTCAATCCCAAATCGCACGAGATTGATCCAACACACAAAGATGTTAATTTTGATAGTTGAAATACATGTGTGCTTATAGATGTGATGCTAGGTGTAAAAATATATAACTAAGACTTGCACCTCTGAGGTGTGCATTGGTTACACCAGTGGTAAAATATATATCAAATGATGAAATTGTGGTGTATTTATGGATCTATATCCCTCTCTATTTCTATATCCATATGTCTCTCTCTAACTGAAACACTCTCCCTATCTACCTCTTTATCCCTACCTTTATATATATTTCTTTCTCACACATGTATTCTCTCTCTCTCTCTCTCTCTCTCTCTCTCTCTCTCCTACTTTTCCTCCCTCCTTCCTTCCCTCGCTCACTCTCTCCATATCTCCCTCTCTTCTTCCCTCCCTTCGTCTCCTTCTCACTCCCCCTCCCACTTTAAGTCCCATTGCCTCCCCTATCTCTCTCCCCCCTCTCACTCCCACTCCCACTCTCACCCTTTGTCCCTTCCTTCCTCCCCCTCCCCCTCCCACACTCTTTCCTTCACTCCCTTTCTCCTTTTCCTCCCACTCCCACTCTCAGCCTCCCTCCCTCCCCATCCCCCTCCCCCTCCCACTTCCTCCCACTCTATCACCCCATCCTACTCCACATCTCTTCTTCCCCCCTCCCCCTCCCTCTCCCTCTTTTCCTCTCATTCTCATTCCCCCTCCCTCCTCCACCTCCCCCTCTCCCTCCCTCCCTTGCATTCCCTCCCCCTCCCTCTCACTCCCCCTCCCACTACCTCCCTCTCTCTCTCTCTCTCTCTCTCTCTCTCTCTCTCTCTCTCTCTCACACACACACACACACACACACACACACACACACACACACACACACACACACACTCCCTCCCTCCCTCCCTTCTGTCCCCCCTCCCCCTTTTCCTCCCCTCTCCCTCACTCTTTCCTGCCCTCCCTTCCCCCCTCTTCCTCCCACTCCCACTCCCACCCTCCCTCCTTCCCCATCCGCGTCCCCCTCCCACTCCCTCCCCCCTATCTTCTTCTCTCCCTCTCTCCTCTTCATTTTCTCTTATTCCCTCCCTCCTCTCCCTCCCACTCCCCCTCCCTCCTCTCTCTCACTCCCTCTCCCACTCCCTCCCTCTCTTTCCCCCTCATCCTCCCTCTCTTCATCCCTCCCCCTCCCCTCCTCTCCCCCTCTCTCACCCCGTCCTACTCCCCTCCCCTCCCCTCCCTCCCTCCCCATATCCCTCATTTCCAATCCCACTTCCTCTCCTTCCTCCCTTTCTCCCTCTCACTGTCCCTTATCCCCCTCTCACTCTCACCCCCTCCCTCTCCCTCTCCCACCCTCTCCCTCCCCCTCACTTCCCCTCTCCCTCTACCTCCCTCCCCCTCCCCCTCCCACTCCCTCCCCCTCTCTCCTTGTCTGCCTCTCTCTCTCTCTCTCTCTCTCTCTCTCTCTCTCTCTCTCTCTCTCTCTCTCTCTCTCTCATTTAATAAGTGCCTCAAATACAAGTGAATGTCAAAGTTCAATCAAATAAGCCCAAATAAAAGACTAAAATCTATTTTTCACACACTTCACATAAGCAATAAGTGGATGCCAAGGTGGAATACACTAAACAAAGTGGACTCCAAAGTTCAAATAAATAAGTTAATTCCAAACTTATTTTGAATACTCTCACACTCATTTTGAATACATACAAAAAATGTAAATAAAAGTAAATTCAATTTTAAACAAACAAATTGAATAAAATATAAGTGAATACTAAAGTTTAAGCCAAACACTAATATATAAAATTTAAGTGAATTTCAAAATAATCGCCCCACGTAAACAAAAATTTATCATTTTAGAGTGAATAAAAAGTTCAAACACATACTTCAAAATGAACACAATAAACAAATATATTTAAATTGTAGTGTGTCAATTATGAAAAACTAATTATTACATAACTAAATTAAATTGTTGTTAAGGAATATTGTCATGTTTGATAGTTGTAGTGCACCCATTTGAAATGTCAAATAATTTATAACATGATGAAATTTTTTATTTTATTTTTTAAGATTTGAAAAAATGAACACAAACACAAATTGTCAACCATTCATTTCAAACTTTGAAATGAATGGTCATGCCTCATAATCTTAGGAAGGGGGCAAAAATTCAACCCCTTCCATATAAAAATAATTTATATTAATTAAAACACCAATTTTCATATTACATTTCTAAATTCAATTACTCATTTAACCTTCAAAACATTTTTAGATACAACTATAACGTAAAACAACCAATATTAACTATGATTTTAAGTTTATATACATTTTTCGGCTAATTAAAAGATACAATAATAATAAATCAAAAGTACATCATTACTTATCCAATATTGTAAAATATTTAACAAAAATTATAAACACCAAAATCTACCTAATTTTAAGACAAGTACATCATTACTTATCCCCTTCTCTTCTCCCCTCCCTCCCCCTCCCACTCCCAATACCTCCCACCTATCTCTCTCTCACTATCACCCTCCCTCCCTCCCTCCCTCCCTCCCTCTCTCATTCCTTCCCTCCCTTCCCCCCTCTTCTTCTCTTCCTGCACCCCTCCCCCTCCGTCCCTCTCTCTTTCCTTCCCTCCCTTCCCCCCTCTTCTTCTCTTCCCCCTGTCCCTCCCCCTCCCCCTCCCCCTCCAACTCCCTCCCTCACTCCCCCTCCAACTCCTTCCCCCTCTCTCTCCCACTCACTTCCCCACCCCCTCTACCTCCCACTCCCCTCTCTCTCCCCCTCTCACTGCCTCCCCCCCTCTCTCCCACTTTCCCCCCTCTCTATGTCTCCCACTTTCCCTCCCACTCTCTCTCCCTCTCACTCCCCCTCTTACTCACACGCTCCCTCTCTCTTGCCCCCTCCCTCTCTCCCTTCCCCTTCCTCTCCTTCCTCCTTCTCTCCCCCGTATCCTCCCCGTCTCTCTCTCTCTCTCTCTCTCTCTCTCTCTCGCTCTCCTCCATCCTCCCTCTCACTCGCACTCCGCCTCCCCACTCCCCCCCTCCATCCCTCCTCCCCCTCCCTCTCCCCCATCCCAATCCCTCCCTCCCCCTACCACTCCCCCTTCTGACTCCCTCTCTCCCTCTCCCTCCTAGCTCACTCCCTCTTCTTTCCCCCCCCCTCTCTCTCTCTCTCTCTCTCTCTCTCTCCTAGCTCCCTCCCTCCCACTTCCCTTCCCCATCTCCCTCTCACTCCCTCTCTCCCTCTCCCTCTCACTCCCATTACCTCCCTCACGCCCCCTCCCTCCCCCACTCACCTCTCTACCTCTCTCTCTCTCTCTCTCACACACACACACACACACACATAATAAGTGACTCAAATCCAAGTGAATGTCAAAGTTAAATCAAATAAGCACATATAAAAGACTAAAATCTATTTTTCACACACTTCACATAAGCAATAAGTGGATGCCAAGGCGGAATACACTAAACAAAGTGGTCTCCAAAGTTCAAATAAATAAGTTAATTCCAAACTTATTTTGAATGCTCACACACTCATTTTGAATACATACAAATAATGTAAATAAAAGTAAATTCAATTTTAAACATACAGATTGAATAAAATATAAGTGAATGCTAAAGTTTAAGCCAAAGATAATGGGAACGCCTATTTTACTTCTGAAACTCTGCAGTCAAACTCCAGAGTCAGATAAGAGTACTAGAAATTGCTTATACTAACTCTTAAGGCTATTAAGGACTTTGACTAAAGATCTCTGTTTTTTCGCTGCATAGACAAGGCACAAGAACTAATCCACTCAGATCATTTTCATGCAAAAATGTCAAAGGATGATCAATCCACACTTCTTTACAAAGGTAGTTAAATCGAGGTTTCATAGTTGCAAAGTGAAAATATGCAATTACAATTGCAAGGAAATGACAATAACTTTAAAAGTCTAGTGTATGAAATTGGGAATCTTTTTGGATCTGTGATTGTAGGTTCAACTACTTTAAATGGGCGTGGATTGTGAACTATCACTTTATCAGTGTAGTGAGGCTAGACCTGGAAAATCAGCTCGCCGGGCATTTTCATTAAACCTTTGTACAAAAGTTATTACATTAAACTGCTATGTGACAAATGTAAAACCACTGAGGGGAAGAGGGATCCGCACTAACACTGCTAAATAAAATGCATACCCAATTCTAATCAATCATTGAAATTTTTTAGGTTAAATTTTTAAATTCATTCTAAGATTGGTGCTTTTTTTATTAAGCTACTGAAATAGATTGCATGAGAGATTCAACAAAATGGAAGATATAGATAAATTTATGTATAGAAAAGTTAAAGTTAGTCTGAGGTATGGGAGTAATTAGTGGCTACGAGGTTTAGAGTTCTCTATTTGCTAGCAGTGGGTTTTGTAGACGGGCAAACTCATTGAGAACAACCATGAATCTTGGTTACTCTTCTGCTTGTGACTTGCAGTCATTATTGGTTGATTACTTTCGTACATGCAACTATTGGCATGACCAGATGGAGAACGAATTTGGGAGTAGAATTCATTCTCTACATTTACGGTTTTGATCCTTGATACCCTAAAAATGGCAGGTGCTTTTTTGTGTTCAGACTTCAGACAAAATATATATACAACAGGGGATCTGTGTTTATGGCAATGTTAAGTACATTGTTGACAGTGATTGTAGCAACCATGGCTACCATCATTTTTCACAAGAAAATTGTTGCAGGAGGTTTTTTTCTCAACAAATAGGCCTTGCTAGTTCAGTAGTTCCAAAGATCATGTAATGTTCCGGATTCTTCTAATAATGCAATGTGGGTTGTGTAATTCTAATTGTTGGAGGCCTGTAAGCTGGGGCAAAGCAACAAACATTGGATTAAACGAAGACCTGTTTAACCCTATGGAGGTAGCAAAAGGCTTATCAGACTCAACCCAACACAGGAATCTCCAGACTTGAGTGGTGATATTAGAGAACCTTTGTTAGCTAAGGAAGCCTCTAATCAAGGTATTGAATGCTTAGAAAAGCTGGTATGGTGGACCTGAATTTTATCAAGATTTGGAACAAGTAGGAGACAAGAAGTCCATCTAGAGACAGTAATTTGTACTGTAAATCAATAAAATAATTCAATACACAAGTACGAAGTAATCCAAGGGAAGACTAGGAGTAACCAAATGCCCTTCTACCTTGATAACATTAAGTTAGCACAACTCTATGGTAGTAAACTGCTGAAGGAGCCTTCAATGTTTGGGAAGAAAAGTTGCAAATATTAATCATGTAGACGTTTGAAAGCCAGACTGTGATAGGAGCATTCATATTACATTTCTAACTTCAATTACTCATTTTTGGGTATGTTCTCTATCATTTTTTGGTATGTCCTATCTACTAAAAACATGACAAAACCTGCCAAACTTAGGACCACATGTAGCTGACCAGTTTAATCATTTTGCCTTTCAGCGACAGGGTGATTTTTAAGCATTGTTTGACTCTGACACGGCAGAAAATTTAAACAGAGCACTAGCATTAGCGGATTCTCAAGTTAAGGAATCTGGCTATATGACAATCCAAGCGGTAAGCCTTGGAGAAGAAACCATGCTTAGAGAAGAAACTCAAAAAGTTCAAACTGAAGCATGAACGTGCACAGGCAAATGCATCCCATTTCCTTAATCTGTGTTTCCAATAATGGAAATTATCAGCTGGATGGCTGGCAAAGATTGAATCCTTCGGTGACAGTCTTAAATAATGAATCCTTCAAAATTGCAGCTGAAAGATTAAATTAGTGTTTTATCCATTGGCTTTAAATTTTCCCTGTTGAGAATAGTACCAACATGGGACCATTACGTCACTGTAAATGGCACCAACATTTCATCAGTAGCACCCGCTCAGCGAGCTCAACTTGTCACGTCCATTGGAACATTGCCCAATTCAAAAATCAATATATTTCCCACAAATCTTGGAACTTAAAGTTTACAGATTCATACTGCAAAATCTTACCTCAAGAATATTAGATGTAAATATGGGTCAGAATATTGGTACCATCGGACAAGGGCTCCTATATTTTTTCACAAGGTTTTGGCAAATAAGTTAAGAGGGTTCAACGGTGGGTAAAATTTTGGCGCTTTACTGCAATATTTAAGTGAAACAAGATTTTATTGATTTCTCAAATACTAAAAACCAGGAGCAGGCACTGGATGGAATAGAAAAACTTATTGATAAAAGTGGATTAGACTTTCAAAATCTTGCAAACTAAATGGGTTTATTTATAGCAAACTGTTCCTATTTAACTAGGCAGCACCTGCTCATAGACTCTAGGGATACCCTTGAGCTAAAAAAGAAACTTCGAGCTTAAATCCGCCATTAAAGAAGAGATAATCCAGGCAAAATAATCAAACTCCAGTTCCAAAATTTCCAAAAAAAGGGGCGTGAAGAGAAATTTAGCAGTTGGAATTACCTCAGAGTGGCACTCGGCATCCTCGAAATTCTTTGAAGATCTCTTGGCACTGTTCATCGAGCCTCCATTCCCACATTGTTTGCCCTGCTGTGTAGATCAGTAATCAATAATCGAGCCTCCATTCCCACATTCTCTAAAGATCTCTTGACGCCCAATTCAGCTCCCTTACTGGCACTGTTCATCGAGCCTCCCGACGATGAAGTTGCAGCCTCCATTCCCACATTGTAAGATTAAGATTCCTAGCAAACAAAAAGACACAGGTAAAGCAACCATCGCGTTTCTTAGATTCTCCTGAACAACCTGCAAAGCGGAAACGTAAACGAAAAATCTCTGTTTCATCAAAGTATGAAAAATCTTGTTCTGGACGAATCAATATCCATTCCCACATTGTTTGCCCTGCTGTGTCCAAAAGCCCCACAAGTCATCAAGTACAGTTCAAGAAATGTAACAAGGCTGGTAGTGCAAGAAATGTAACGGGGGAAATATTATGAGCATGAAAGAGGAGGTGGAAAACCCTAACGCAGAGGCAGCCAGCCTAATGAAGACAGATTGATTCAGAGACAACAAAAGCAAAGGCTGTGGAGGAGCAATTATTGAGGCTGTACATGAGAGCTCCTTTATCGGACAAGTATTGGCTCTTGGCTTCCAAGAATCCATCGGTTGTGACAGAGCATTGCAGAGGTCTTCGCCGAGTACACCGAGTCATGCTTTGTTTGTGTAAACCCCTCAACACAAGTACACACATCTTCAACATTGCACATTCCGAAGCACAGATGCCAAACTGGCATTTAAATTCTGTTGAAAAACTGTGACGTTGTTGATCTTGACACTGCTGTATCTGCGAATATGGGCGAAGAAGGAGACTAATTCGTGAAACTCCATGGGCACTGAAACGTCCTATTGCTTGCTGCTATAAAAATAGAAAGGTCCGTAAGTAGTAAAGAGATTTATATCAATTACAAAATATATTTTCTGATAAAAAATTAAAAAGCATATTTTATTTAAAAAAACAAAATAAGACTAAAAAATTAAAAACAAAAAAACAAAAAAGCATAGGCAAACTAATCTTTTATTATTACTTTCTTGTCGGAATTAATTATAATTTTAACTACAAATAAATTTAATAAAAATGAAATCAAAGAAAATTAATTAAATTTAAGATTATAATATAATTATAAGAATCTTTATATTTGAATGATAATAATTAACTTTTTTAAAATAATATTCTAGTAGCTTTTAGTTTTATAATTAATTTTAATTTATATCTAAATGTAATCTAATGTTAATAAATATATTTTAATTAATTATAAAACTATAAGATAATAATTATATTAGTTTTTAATTTTAATTTATATCTAAATATAATTCTAATATTAATAAATGTATTATAATTATTAAATGTATTTTATTTAATTATAAAACTATATGACAATATTTTTTTTTATTAACTATAAGGATATCAAAGTCAAAATACAACAAGAGTATACCGGGAGAGGCTCAGCCTCAGCCTCAAACGCAATAGTTTACAGAGTAATCAAAAAGTAATTACAATACATAAAAAAAGCTAATTCGGAATATCGCTCTGGTCCTCAACCTACACAGTCCAACCCCCAAGGCCCTCCATCCAAATAATATTCACGTTCCAGAGAGCTTCTTTCTATGTAGCGTCATATTCAGATAATAATTATATTAGCTTATATAATTATAGATGTAGTAATAGGTAATTTATTTTTAATTATAATTATTTTAATAATATAAATTATAAATTGTAATTAATTTTATTTAATTTTTATGTTAATTTTAATTATTTTGTAAAGTATAAAATAAGCTTAATTTTATTTGTAATACAATTTTACAAGCTAACAAATACGTGTTAGTTTGTTATTTACATTATTTATATATTTATTATTTATATTATATAAAAATTAAATATAATTTAATTTATGATAATAAACATAATAAATAATATTATTAGATTTTCCATAAGAGACTTTGCAGCCTAGAATAATGCAATATGCCTAAAAAATGGAAATAAAACTGTTTACATTTCACATTCCTAAATTCTCATGTATAAGACCTCATTTGATCTAGCCAATCAAATGACTGAGAAATAACTTTTATAAATTATAAGCTTTAAAATATTGCATTTAAACTTTACAATATCTAAATTTATGACAAAATACAAAATATAATAAATTCTTATTGGCATAAAGAGTTTCATTTAATCACTAGTTAACACTAAAAAACTAAAAACTGATACAATAGGGCTTAGCCTACCCACAAGTACTAAGAAAATATCTTTACATATTATTTTCTTTATTACTATATTTTAAAAAAAAAATTAAAATAGTTTTATTCTAATTATTTTTAGTCTTTTTTCTGTTTAATTTTTGTTAGAGCAATAAAGTGTTTACTGATTAATTGAATCATATTGATTTAATTATTCAGTTACTTATTACCTCTTTCTACTTAAGCTAAACTTTAGGCATATAATAATTAATTATCTTTATTAATTATTATTATGCAACCTAAGGTTTTACCTTTTTAGGTTTTCTGATCTCCTTTTATAAGGATTGGTCTCATAACACTTTGTAACATTTTCTGACATTTCATTATTGATTGCAACTTTTATTTTTGCACATCAAAGATTTCTCCTCTCTCATGGATCTATGTGTTCAGGCCTCCATAGCTGTTTGCTTCTCTCTCTTTCTATGACAGGTGTTTGTGTGCAGGTGTTCTTGGGAGATGTGGGTTATTTTTCATCAACTCCATCATGGTATCAGAGCTTCAGATCTGCTTGCCCCTGTCCTTTTCCTAAGAGATTCGACCATGTTCGTCAAATCTGCATTTTCAGAGAGGGTTTCTTGTCAGATCTGGGGAAGACCTATATTTATGGTCATCTTGGCTTCAAACAGACCTCACGGTTGCGTTTAGAGTGTCCAAGAACCCCAAGATCCATATAAAATTTGTCCAATTTGGACAAAGTTAGAATCTGTGAGAAATTTTTTTTACAATCAGCCCTAACACGAATCCCGAGGTGATCAATATTTTTTGGAGCACTTCTGGTCCAAACGGACCTCACAATTATGTTCGAAAGGTTCAAAATAGTTAAAATCCATATAAGACTTGTCCATTTTCGACAAGTTGGCCTGTGATGCAAATTTTTTTTGCGTACCAGGGCCGTACGGCCTTGGCACACACTCAGAGGCACGCAGGGTACTGTGATTTCTTAAAAAAAATAAAAAATTGGTGGAGCGGCCACCCGAGCGCCGCCCAGCGGCCACCAGCCACTACAACCATTCCCCGAGCCCACGCCGCCGCTTGCACCGCTGACCGCACTGCCGCCGACGTCGCTGCCTGTGCCGCCCGCCAGCCCGAACACCTATTTGGTTTAGTGTATGTGACCAGGGCCTTTCCTTTTCAACCCCGGGTGCATTTGAGCTGTGATGACCATTTGGCCGTCAAATTTAGGCTCGCAGTTTGCTGACATCAGCAGTCTTTGCACCATTTTTTGGTTTTTTGGAGGTACCTGGACTTTTTTACAAATATCTCGGGCATCTGGGATCATAATTGGGCATGCAACATATCGTCGAAAAGTTAGTTCTAAGCCTGATCTGAATTTGCTGGTATGATTTTGCCATTTTGATGCTCTTTTTTGCTGTCAAAGCTAGATGTTCTCTGTGATCGTGGCGTTTCAGACCTCCTGCCTTCCGGGATCCGTTTCTCTTGCATTCGGGCTCTGTTTTTGGTAAATGAGATATTGTTGAAAAACTTTTTCTAAGCTTTTATCAGATCTGATGGTTTCATGTGGTTTTTTATCCTTTTGCTAACGTCACCCATCCTTAGATCCTTGCAGACACCTTCTTTGGGCCCTCCAGCACAGCTGTTGGTTTTTTACTCATATCTTGAGCATACGGTGTCAAAATTTGGCAAATGAGATAGCGTCAGAAAGCTGATTCTGAGCTCTTTCTAGATTTGGAGGTTATAGTTTTTGGTTTTATTTTTCTGATAGTGTTTTTCTCTTTCAAAGCTACATCTTTAGTTCTGCACTCTGGGAGCTCTATCTTGCACATCTAGACTCCATTTTTGAAAAATGATATATCTTTGGAAAGCTTGTTCAGAGAGATTTTCAATGCTATGAGTCATTTTTCCAGATTCTGCTCCAAGTTCATTTTATTCAAATTTTTTCTTTTTTGCAGTCTGGTGGATATCTTGGTTGTTACATGTCCTAGGATCTCTTCCCTTTGAGGGATGGCTCGTCTTAGGTTGTTCTTTTGTTTCAACAACCTTTGATCTTCTTTAAGCAGTGTATACTTCTATTTTGTAGCATTCTTTTATGCACACGCACTGATATATAGTGTCATTCTATTGCTTTGATGGGATCTTGCACATATTTGTGCTTTATGTACTCGCACTCCATTATAAAGTGCCAGGGGGGTTTGATGTTTACCTTTGTTTGCCATCTTCTTTTGTCATGTGAGTGTTCCTCCAATGATATTAGCCTTAGGTATCTTTATTTGTGTTTGTACTCTCTCTGCACATTCAATATTTCAAATTCATCTTCATCATGTAGTTCATATTGGATGATCTTTTTAGTGTACCTATCATTACTCCCTTGTCAGCAGTATGGGGGGGTTTCTACTGTTGGTTCTACTGCTTCCTTGGTTTGATAGTGTGAGCTATGTATTCAGTATTTGATCCTATGTGCTAGGCGGTTGCAATGGCTGGGTACCTATGCATTCTGGTGAGATGGATCATTTACCATATAGACACTCTTTTCTTTCCTATTTTTGGATGCACTCTTCCAGCTTTGATTGATCAGCTCTTCGGACTTTTGGTGTTTATGTCATCTATATCTTTGAGTTTAGGTGTTTGCCTCCTGATTCAAGTAGTGTTATTTGAGGGCACTCATGCAGATTACAGTCTTCTTTACCTGGTCATGTTTTAGTGGAGGATCTTCAGATCATCAGTTTCTTCTTGACAGAATTTGTAGTTTCATGCTTCAGTGATGTTGTAAATGTTCATCCTTGTTCCTATTTTCTAGAACATTCCTAGTTTTGGAGGCTTCTTCAGTCCTTCGGACTAGTCTTGGTCTCTTTTTGGAGTAGAGTTTTTCCCATGTGGTTTTCTCTATTTCTCCACTTTGTAGAGACTCTCTTTTGTACTTGGGTACCTGATCAAGCCTTTGTTGTTGGGACCCATTTGCTTTTAGTTGTTATTTATAGGTTTTTAGCTTCTCCCAAAGTTTATCTTAAGGGGGGGTGTTAGAGTAATAAAGTGTTTACTGATTAATTGAATCATATTGATTTAATTATTCAGTCACTTATTACCTATTTCTATTTAAGCTAAACTTTAGGCATATAATAATTAATTATCTTTATTGATTATTATTATACAACCTAGGGTTTTACCTTTTTAGGTTCTCTGATCTCCTTTTATAAGGATTGATCTCATAACACTTTGTAACATTTTCTGACGTTTCATTATTGATTGCAACTTTTATTTTTTCACATCAAGGATTTCTCCTCTCTCGTGGATCTATGCATTCAGGCCTCCATAGTTGTTTGCTTCTCTCTCTCTTTCTGTGACAAGTGTTTGCGTGCAGGTGTTCTTGGGAGCTGTGGGTTGTTTTTCATCCACTCTATCAATTTTAAAAATGTAGTTTACTTTAATTTTGTTGTAGTTTAAAACAACATACATGGAACTAACTAACTATCTATCTATCTATATATATATATCAAATTGTTTTATTTACTATTGGATAAACTTTCAAAAAGAAAAATATAAATTAATGTTGTTGGTCTTAATTTGCATCATGGTTAGGGTTTTGGGTATGGTTAAGGAGATGGTTCAAATTATGGTTAGGGATAGGATGTGGGTTAGAGTTAGGGTTGACACCAAGGTTAGGGTTTGGATTAGTTACATAGTTAGGTTTAGAATCATTCTTAGGTTAGAGAAATAGTTAGGGTTAGGATTAAAATTTGTGTTAGGGTTTAGGTTATGGTTAGAGTTAGGATTATAGTTAGGGTTAGGGTTAGAATTTAGATTACAATTTTGTTAGGGTTCAAATTAGTGTTTAGTTAGGGTTAAAGTTAGAGTGAGGGTTAGGATAAATATTACAGTTAGGGTTTACACTTCAGGTTAGGTTTTGTTTCATGATTAGGGTTAGGATTAGGTTTTGGGTTGATGATATAATTAGATTTAGGGTCATTCTCAGGTTAGATATATAGTTATAGTTAGGGTTAGAATTCCATATATATTAGCAAATATATACTCTATATAAAATATGTCGAGGTGTATCTAGGCATTGAATTTTTTCAACTTTAATTAGTACATATTATCTAGTAGCAACTGCGATGCACACAACACATTGAATAAATTAAAATGGTTAGGGTTAGCATTTAGGGTTATAATTTATATCATGGTAGGGTTACTATTAGGGGTACAGTCTATATCATTGTTAGGGTCAGGGTTTAATGTCAAGGTTGGGTTTATGGTAATTGTTGGGAGTAGAATTTTTATGATTAGGGTTAGGATTTAGTGTTAAGATTAGGTTTATGGTTAGGGTTAGGGTTAGGGTTTAGATTACAATTATAATAGGTTTCAAGTTAGGAATAGGGCATCGGTTAGTGTTAAGGGCAAGGTTGTAATTACTATTAGGGTTGGCATTGGAATTATAATTAGATTAAAGGTAAAGGTTTATATTTGGTTAGTGCTATAGTTTGGGTTAGGGTAAAGGTTGGGATTAAGGTTAAGGTTATCATTACAGTTAGGATTTGGTTTAGGTTTATGATTATGGTTACGCTTAACTAAATTGATTTTTTTAATATATATCTTTATTAAATTATATTATGAGGGTTAGACTAAGGATTATGGTTTGAGTTAGGGTTTATATAATGTTTATGGTTAGGATAAGGGTTAGTGATAGGGTTATGATTAGGGTTAGAATTGAGATTGTGGTTATAACTGGGGTTTACATAATGGTTAGGGCTAGGATTAGGGTTAGGGTTTTGGTTTAGATTATGTATGATGATGGTTGAAATTAGAGTTAGGATTATGGTTAGGGTTAGGATTATAGTTTAATTAGGACTATAATAATGATTACAATTTAATTATATTAAGGTCATTGTTAGGATATATATCTTGAATTTGATAATATCATATAGGATTAGGGTTATGGTGTATGTGTATATGTGTTTGTGCTTGTGTATCTTAAACTCAATAATAGAATTTAGGATTAGGGTCACCTTGTTTAAATTTTATACAACTTAGGGTATCTTGAAACACAAATCTTGACTATACTGTATCTGCAAATATGGATGAATAAGGAGACTAATTCATGAAACTCCATGGGAATTGAAATGTCCTATTGCTGCTAAAAAATAGAGAGGTCGGGTAAGTAGTAAAGGGATTTATATCAATTCAAAAAATGTTTTCTGATAAAAAATCAAAGCGTATATTTTATTTTAAAAAACAAAATAAGATCACAAAAAAATGAAAAATGAAAAAACAAAAAGCATACGCATAAAGAAAAACCAATCTCTGCTAATATGACTAGCTACAATATTATCTTTACTTGCAATATGTTGATCTTCATACTTAAATTAAGTTATTTATGCTTAACATCTCACATATTTTTCATGATCATCTTTCCTTACATGATCTTTTTCCTTTAAGGTTAATAATTTTCTACGATCTTCTTTGCTTTAATAAAATATTTTAAATACATCGATTTCAAATTTAAAAAAATTGGCATTTAATTACTCCAAAGACTTCCTTATCAAAAGAAATGCATTTCTTAACATTGTCATATTCAAATGTATATTATTTCTAATATTTTATAAATAAAAAATGTCTTCTTCATTAGATATTAAAATAATTTATCTAGAGAATAAATTCATCTATACTAGGAACATAAATAGTAAGAATATTACGTATCTTTATCTAGATTTTATTAACAACAATAGTATATTCATTAGACCATTTGATCTTATTTTTCTTAAGGACTTTCTATAGTAGTTCTTTGTTAAAACTTGCATCTAGATTAAAAAAAATCATTTATATAATTCAAGATTCCTAAAAGGGCAAGTTGGGTATGTGCACCAAGATGGTATGTAGAAGGGGGGTCTTAACTAGCAACCATTTTTCTAAAATAACTAAAACTTGAACTTGGAGAAGTAATTTGAGACTTGTGCACTCAAAATTTGTAGATACCAAAGAACACGAATCATAATAATGTGAATTGAGTTTTTAAATTAATGATTCACACATACAAAAGTGTTCCTAACTTTTTAGCAAAAAATAACATATTGCCTAGTGTGTGCCACACAATTTTTTAATTGCATGTAGTATTTTAAACACCACATTGGTAGGAATATAGTTAAGAGTGAGACTAGAAACTTTGTATATTTTTTATAATATTTTGAGTAATTTTTATATAATTTTCCAAAGTGGGTGCTTCTTTAAAATCACATCACTAAGTGTGTGTGTTGCATAAATTGTGCAAAAATAATAAAAAATGCAATTTTTTTTATCAATGTGTAAAGAATGAAGTGTAGAATTATATTATATAATTTATTTCAATCTTGGTCAAGTAGGTCAAATTTTATTAAAATAAATTAAAAACACATATGTCTATAGTAACTATAGAAACAAGAATGGAGGAAAAAATCACATCAAAATGAGGCAAATCACACAAGTAATATGCTTGAACATCCACACCTATATTAGTGTGCATGTGCTCAACCTCTTTCACTAATAGAGGATTGGCGTAGTCATGGCAGGAGTTCCCCTTATGGAGATGTTCTGAACCATGCAACCCGAGTTACACAATAGAAACAATCACCTCAAGACAAAAGAATAAATAATCCACATGCTATAACAAAACTTCACATTATCACATAATCAAATATTTACATCAAATTGGCCTCCAACTTACAACTTACATTATTTCAGCATACATGCTTGATTACAATAGAAAGTCTAGTTCTAAAACCTAGAATCAACCTTCAAGAGGTTATCTTCTTAACTGCTCCTAAACAAAGATCAAATGCCTCAATATATAGTCTCAATAACTGATATGTCAACCTGGCCCAAATCTATCACATTTTTAAAGAAAAAGAAAATGTAATACAAAAATACAGATCAAAACCCAAATCACAAGGATCTTGATGTGAAGATGTAGGAATGATGCATGATCCAAGAGAGAAATTGACCAAGTCTATAGGAACATCATGATATGAGCCACAAAGCTTTGTTGATTGGAAAATTTCTTCACGAGATCAAAAATCTCTAACTAACCATTAAAACTTAAAGAATACACTAGCCCAAAAATAAATCTAAGATAACTTCACTATGAAGTATCAGATTAAGGTGCGAACATAGTCATAAGTAAAATATGATGTCTAGAACATACCTTGAGATTCACAACAACAAATGATCCAAATATAAGAAATGCCACTAAAACACAAAAACTCTAGTAAAGATGAACAAAACTGAAAGGAAATATTTTTTGGTGATGCAAGATTACCAATGATCCAAGGATGCTCCTGCATCATAGATATATTTACCCAAATCATAGTATATATGTGAAAACATACTCCTTCCCCATGAGAAGGCAATATGTTTCTACTCCATTCTTTGGATAACATAAGTTAAGAATGTTGTAAATGTGGTGCCCCCACAATCTAGCATCACTACTATATCAACTATGCATAGCAATACCTTCATAACCAAGGACACATCATCTATAGCTTATAACAGAGAATCTAGTAGTACAAAATAAGACCAAATAAAAAAAAAAGCAAAAAAAAAAAAGCATATGCATAAAGAAAAACCAATCTTTTATTATTACTTTCTTTAAATAAGAATATCTTTAGATATTCTTTTCTTTTATTATTATATTTTAAAAAAAAAAAATTAAAGTAGTTTTATTCTAATTATTTTTGGTCGTGTTTTTTGTTTAATTTTAAAAATGTAGCTTTACTCTAATTTTTTTGTGTGTAGAGACAGGAAGCTTGGAGGTTGTGGGGTGTACGGAGGGAAACTTGAGGGGGTTTTCTTTGTGTTTAAAATGTCATTTTGGTGTGACACCAGAAAAAATGGAGGTATTTTTTGTTACAAGGTGTGGGGTGGGTTTTATCACGTCCTTAGGCTATGACATGGGGTTTAGCTTCTCAAGAGAGTCCTTATTTTTGAGATGAGGTGTTAGGATTTCATCAATACTCTACAAGGGTATGATATTGGAGGAATTCTTTTGAACAATACTTTGCATGTGGAGGGGTACATGAAGAGAAAAAATTCTAAGGTCCAAAACAGTTAATCATTTCTTGGAAAGAAGTAAATACAAATGGATTCTAGTGATTCAACTAGATTTATTTGTGAAGGATGTAAATTACCTAAGGACTCATGCTTTAATTTGCAAGTTCTTGGGAATTCATGTTTCTTTTCCCTTTCTAGAGTTTTGGGTTCATTGGACCTAGAACGTTGAAGGGGATTTAGAGATCATGATATTAACCAATGGCTACTTCACAATGGTTTTCTCTTGTCTGGTAGATCGTAATAAGGCCTTTAAAATTAGTCACACCATAAGATATTGATGCACACTTTCACATAAAAGATATAGTACAAGTAGGATGTTAGCCTTTCAACCTTGACCCACACCAAGCATGTGCTATACAAGTTTGATGCAAACTTAAAGTAAATCCTACACTAACTCAATGAAATATGTGTCATTAGTACCTTCAAACCAAGCCCATTAGACAACTCAAAAATACATCTATAGATCCTGCATGCAAAATAATCCAATCATGTAGATGCATCAACATCACTCAACCATGACACATGTACAAGAAACTTTCAAACAAAATTCATATATATAATCATAACCTTCACTCAAAAAATCATATGATGGTCATCATATCCTTCACTGATGAATAATCACACTAAGAAGACAATATGAGTTTTATGATTGCCAGTAATGTTGCAAGTCTAACAAAAAATCTAAAACAATTATAGTATTTTTTCATATATACCTAATGCACACTAAATATGTCATATTCAATTAGATCCATCAAACAAGGAATTATTACCACTCAAAAATTCATATCATTACCATCCATAAATTAAATAAGACCACCATAGGGTTTTACAATCACTAGTCATGGTGCAAATTTGACATAAAATCTAGAACTATTATAGGACGGTATGCCATACTTGACATTTAACCTAATGCACATGAACACAAAACACTCTCTAAAGGTTAGATGAAGATTAGTTATGTAACTTTCATACAAAACCAATTAAGACTCATCATCAAACATTTCACATGTAATCACCATGCAAAAGAGTCCATAAACACACATACCAGACACATCATCCATAAACAAACACACTAGACACATCATAGGAGCTTTGTACAACCTTCAAATAGAACCCAAACAAATCAATCACATACACAACATTATAAAGTTTAAACAAGCTATATACAACTTAATTATGTGTAATCATATCCTAAATACAAAGGCCATTTAATCACATTGCACAATAGTGAATTTTAGTAAACATGTGATACATGGATAAATATACAAGTCAAATTTTGACAATAAAAATACCTATACAATCATCATATACAAAATTGAATGTCACTCAACCGTAATTCATAAACAAGCACACTATCCCTTTGTAGATATGGATTTTAGAAATTTTAAATAGGTTGTGATCTAGTGAATAGAGGGTGTACCATCCTAAAATGTTAGAACCCATTAATTAGTGGTTTTAGGACCCTTTAGATCCCATTTTAGTGAATTCAATATCCAAATATCTTTATGCTTGGTTTCCCACTTCTTTCATTTTCTTCCCTCGAAACATTTCTCACTTCCCAAGACTTAGATCCACTTCAAAATTAATCATGTCATTACTTGGTCGACCTAAGCTGGCCTTGTCATGTAAAAGGTTGACCTAAGTTGGCCTTGTCCTGAACAAGGTCGACCTAAGTAAGTCTTGTCCTAAAACATTAAATTTAAGTGGGCTTTGAGCCCAATGCAGAGGTTTTTCTTCCCAATCATTATTTGTGGTCGGCCCAAAAAATTTGAGTCTCAAAAGGATTATAAAAGGACATCAAGGCCTCTCATTTTGACATCCATTATTATTATCCATAATATACATGAGAAAGAAATCTTTCAAGTGCAGGTAAGTCAAGATTTCAAGAAATCAAGTTGTGCAATTGAGGATTTGGATTCACTATTTGAAGGCAAGAACCCATTGAAGATCTCCAAGTATCCATCTCTTCAATTCTTATTCATTCAATTAAAGGCAATCTTCCCTAGTTGATGCAAGTTTCTCTCTCATAGCCAAGTAGAAAAATTCTCAAGCTAGCAAGAAGATCAACAAGTATACATACATTCAAGATCTACAATTGGAAAATGTAGATCCTTTGCATTTGTGAATGCATGCTTGATCATACATTCCTTACAAATATTTTCATGGGTTTATTGGATCCTAACATCCATCCATGATGGTTTTTATTGCAAGGTAAATACTTACATTTACTTTTTTTACAACACTTTGCTTATGAAATTTATATTTCATTTCAAGATTTATTCCTATATAGGGGATTGACCAAGGAATTCCCATTTCTAAAACCTTTCCCCCTTTTTCTTGAGTGCATAAATAGATTCTCAGAGTTTCAAATCTAGATTTTAAGAGTTACAGAACTAGGTGCAAATCCTTCACAAAATTCATCAGATTTAGAGTCTCCACGAGAAGGCTGACTTTATTAGACAAGGTCAACTTTGGTTTAGATTGTCCTTTGAATCTTGAATTTTCATAGTTGGAAGTTACAAGTGTTAGAGTGCCAAATCTAAAACCATTTCTTATTTTGACAATTCTGCGATTGTCAAAACCAAACTTGAAGTTTGTTTTACCTTTTCCCTCTTCAACATAAGTTCAATATTCTTCTTTTTATCTTGCATTTACTTTCATGCGTCAGATATAATATTACATCTTGTTATTTATCATTTTATTTGTCATAGTATCAATCCCTTTCATACATTTACATGTCTTACACACACATTCATATCATACATTCATTAACAAAACAACATAAAGGGAAAATTGAACTCCAGTTCCCCACTCTCATTTGGATCTTGCATTAGAACCCTTTCATCCTATTTGGGTTGTGCTAATCTAATTTTTTTGAGGGTGATCCTTCAAGAGAAAACTTCCCCTAATGTACAAACAATCCAATTCGGTGAGCCATAGATTCCTAACAGTCTAAATTAGTTCTTCATTTTCAATTGTACATTTTGTGAACCCGACTTATATCATTTCCATTCTAATTTTGGTGTTAGATTCCCTTTCTTGAAATTACATATCTATATTTACTTCGTATGCATTGTGATAGTCACTCTTTACATTACATCTTTGCTATACTGTATACATTCATATCTAGTTTGAATTTGATAGTTAATGTTCTTGTCCTAAATAGACTTTATTTTTTGCATATTTATTTCAAATATCATAATTTCATTGTATTTATTTTTCCTTTCATTCTATTTTGCATGATTTTTATCACTTTGAGTCCAACCTACAACATTCTGGTTAGAAGAAGTTGTAGACTTATGCGGTCCTTTGATCCCAAATCCTCATTCTTTCCTAGGAATCTTGATGAGACCAACATGAATCTTAATGATATTAATCCTATCACAAAGAATAACTATTCTCATTCTTCTCATGATGAAGATGAAGTCTTAAGGGTTCCTTTTGACCAAGTCTGAATAATTTCCCATGATTTTGAAAATTTGAACAATGGCTCGCTCAAGAAAACCACAATCTTGAAGCCCTTTCCATTGTACAATGCATAAGAAAACTTTATCATAATGATGAACATGGTCTCAACATCCTAGGTAACATTTTTTAAATCTTTTTCATACCAATTTCAAACCTCTTAAGGATTATGCTCAATATTTATGACTCACTCCACCTACTACAAGTGTTGAATCCTATTTTCCTATCTCTACTTCTATTCCTATTGTTCCCACTTTTACTCCACCTATCATAATAAATTTTGTACAAAGTTCCAATCCTACACATGTGAGTCTTCCTAATCCTATTATTTCTTCTCTTCCTTCAAGTGTCCCATGTGTTTCATTTATTTCATCCATGCCCACTTACCATAGTGTTCCCTTTTCATATTCAAATATCCTTTCCAACAATGCTCCTAACAGACTTCATGTTTCTCCTCCCACCATTTCTTCTACCAATTCTACCATTAATAGCTTGGCTCAAACTGTATCTTCTTTGAAAAAAAAAATTGACTCCACAACTCAATCCAATTTTAACATTCCTACTTGTGATATTTCTAGTCCTTTGTCTTTGGATATCATTTGTGTTGTTATCCCACAAAACATTGAGATTTTTCATCTTAAGACCTATAATGATAGGGGTGATCCTTTGAATCATGTTAAGACTTTTCAAACCTCGTGTGGTGATTTCTCTCATGACCATAGGTTCATGAAAAAGTTATTTACTAGAACCTTTCAAGGTAAATCCTTGTAATGGTATTGTTATATGCCTTCTTATTCCATCGATTCCTTTCAAAAGATTGCTAATGCTTTTAATCAACAATTACAAAAAAACATTGGTCCTTAAACTTCTTTGACTACTTTGATGCATTGTAAACAAAGTGTTAAAGAAAAAATTAGTGACTTCATTAGTATATTTAAGCATTTGCATGCTCAGATTTCTTATCTTATGCTCGATGTTGATGTACAATGCATTTTTATTGCTAATTTACAAAAAGACATTAGATATAAGATTCTTCTTTCTAATTTATCTTCCCTTTCTCAATTGTGTTTAGTGATTCATCATTATAAAGTACAAGTGAGTCAATTTGAGAGAACCACTCCAACGGATCATGTTCTCACTGATAAGAGTGACACTGCTCAACAAGTTTCAAAAAAAAAAACCTTCATCAAAATCAACAAGTCATCCAACATTATTGAAGAAAAAGTGGCAGTAGTATCCAAAGGTGTGGCTCCTTTTTCATCTATTTTTAAACCTACTCATAATTTTACTTAACTTTCTAAATCTTTTCATAGTGTGATGTTGATGTTAATTAGTGATAATGCATTAACACATCCTCCTTTCAAACTCATTAATAATTCTAAATCTAAATCCAAATACTTTGATCTCGAAGCTTTATGTCAATACCATCATCAACCTGGCCATGATACCAAGAGGTGTTACCAGTTCAAACCTATTATTCAAGAACTTGTTGTAAAAGTGAAGCATTGGGACTTCCCAAGAGGTCACCCATCCCAGTCATGGGGTCTTCACTGAAGGGGCAATACTACGCGCATTCATATTGGGGTGTTTAAAATGGTAAAAAAGGGGGGCAATATATTTCCTAAATAGGGAGAGGGATTTTTTTCATGGTAGGGGGTCAGGGTTTATATAGGAAAATAAATGTAGGGGGTATTGGGTAGGTATTGGAGGGGGTGACAAAAATGGAGTTTGGGGCAATAGTTTTTTGTAAATTATAGGGGGATTATTTAGTATAGAAAAAATTCACATGCTATGATTTAGGTTCACTAAGTGAACCCCTTGTGCTCCCAATACTACTCCAACTTGAGTGCACTTAACTACAAAGTTTCTTCTATGGTTAAACCCACTCTTCTTGCAACCCCATTTACAAAACCTTCAGCAAGTGTTATATCTTATGAACCATTCATTTGCAAGTAGATTTGGTTTAACCATGGAGAAAACTATTGGATATTGCTAATGCATGGGGTGGTGATTGATACATTTAATATGTTTAACCACTACATTACTAAATGGGCATTCATACAGTTGTCATTTGTGGTTTATCACTGATGTTAACATATGTTTCTATGAAGAGTACATGTTGATTATGAAAATGTATGGATACTATACGGATGTTTCAGAACGTGTGAAGACAGATGAGAGAACAGGAAGATGTTGTGATCTTATATCCAAGATTGCATCATGTAAAGTTTCATATTGAATGAGTTACAAATGTTTTGGTGAGGACTGGTTACTAGAAAGTGACAATGGAAGCTGGCAGAGTGAGTCTCTATGTTTTTGGTATATCTTACAGATGATATGGATTAGGTGTATTGGAGCTTAGGATATGAAGGACAAGGCATTGATGGATGTTTGTTGGTGAGTGCAAGATATAGAATGATGGATGATGTCAGCTATGGCATGTGATCTGGAGAATACTTATTTGGGAGCTGACTTCAAAGGTGTAGCATGCATTTTGTTTGGAAAATGTAACTTAAGGATGTCGGTCCTTAATTTTTGTAATGGAATCATTGTATACTTGTGTTAGGTACCGTGTGTATCTTAGCAAGAGTTTATGTAATTAGGAAAGCCTAATGGGCCGACCTGACCATGTAGAATGTAATAGGGTATACATGTAAGATCTTTTCTTTGGAAAAGATATAGAGAGAATGAATGTAATTTACAAAGAATTGGAAGAGCTGTGAGCTTATGTCTGCTAGATGTAGAGCAGAGGATTACTAGTGAACTTCATTGGAATTGATCAAGCAAGGATAGTTGTTGTCAGATAGTTCAAAAGATTGTGTATTTCTTCATATACACTAGTTGTGAATAGTGATTTCTAAAGGTGGATTTAACCTTCTTTAGGCAATGAGCCCATCCTTATTTCTTGACTCCTAATAGGGTTTTTCGGTGTCCTCTAATGAGGACTGTGTATTGTAATGTTTCAATAAGCTCCTAACAAGGCTAAATCTTCTAACAAGGATACTATACTCTCAGTACATCATTTATGGGTGCTAATTCCCACCAGGGTTTCTACCTTAATAGGGTTTCCCCAAGACCAAAATATTATGTTGTTGTGTTGACATTTATTATGTTAATTGGATCTGATATTTCTACTATTCAAAGTTTAAAGTTTAATAATCTCCCATACAACTGATTCACCCCCCATCTCAGTTGTATTGTGGACTGTTATTCCTAACAATTTTTATCAGAGCTACTGGTCCTTAGAGAGAAATCTTAACATCTTGAGGTGATCTTGCAGATGGCATTCTATAGGAAGGATAGTTCAAAATTTGATCCAGAGAATTTTGACAGTTCGAAGAACAAGATGTGAACTCATTTGTTTTGTTTAGGCATTAACTATGGTTGATCACAAAGAATAAGGTAGCTATAAAATTTGAGAATGACTTACCACCAACTACTGAAGATGAAAATAAAATATTTTCACTTAACATGATTGCAAGAGAAGCATTGATCAACACACTCTCTAAAGGAGAATTTACTGAATTTAAAGACTTGGATTCAACATGCCAGATTTGGGAAAGATTCGAAGCATTATATGATGGAGACAAGTATACCAAGAAAGAGAAGTTACAGAAATGGAAAAAAAATGGAGAAGATACAAATGAATCATGATGAAAGCATTAGGGCTTATGTTCAAATGGTTATAGAAGTTATAGTTGGAATCAGAAACTATGGAGGCACCTATGATGAAGAAGAAGTTATTGTGAATATCCTTAGATCATTGACACCTGCTTACAAGTTTAAGGCTATGTATATTCAAGAGACTATACCTCTGACTCTGAACTTTAGCAGAGAAATGTTGATTGCAAAGTTAACTACCTTTGAAGCTGTTGAATTGGAAGATTCTGTACCTAAAGTTGAATCTACATTTAAAGAATCTACACACAAGAAGATAATGTTTACACTTCTGAGCACCAGAAGTGAGAACCTAAAAGAAGAGCTCGGTGAATATGCTGAGGAATGAGAACATATACAAGCAGAGGAAAGAAAGATAGATGAACTTGTTGCACTGATTTCTAGAATAGAAAAGAGAGGTAAGGGTAAATTTGAAGGTAAATTACCTTTGAAATGTTTTTCATGCACAAAGGTAGGTCATTTTGCATCTAGATGTCCTACAAGAGTTCCTAAGTACAAGCCTAAGTTTTTCAAATCTAAGTATTCAAAGGATAATGAATGTTATTATGCTAGCGAAGGAATTTCTGATGATGATGATTTAGATTATGAGGATATTGGATTTGTTTCTATTAGAGATGAACCAGTACATGAGGAAAAAGCTTTAGTATCTCATGTTTATAAGAAATCTGAATGGATCATAGATAGTGGTTTCTCACATCATATGAATGGAGATAAAAACATGTTTGTTAAATTAGTAAAGTATGATGGAGGTGTTGTGAGGTTTGGAGATAATCTTCCTAAACCTATCATAGGAGTGGGATCTATTACTCTAGATGGAAAAACTAATACTGATAATGTACTACTTGTTGATGGACTTACGCATAACTTATTGAGTGTTGGATAGTTGATGGACAAATAGTTTTAGTTACAATTCAATGATAGTAAATGTTTTATCAGAAGTAAGGAAGGAAAGTTTATTGCAACTGGTACTAAATCTAGAGGTAATGTATTTGAATTAAATACATCTGGAGCCTCCTGTTTTGTGGCAAAGGTAGATGATAGTTGGTTATGGCACAAAAGGTTTTGTCATGTTAACTTTGACAATATTGTAAAGTCAAGTTTGACTAAAGAAGTAAGAGATCTACTGAAGATTGTGAAACCATCTAACACTGTATGCAGAGAATGTGTTATGGAAAAATAGACTAGAAGCAGTTACAAAAGTAATGCATATACATCAAAAGAAAAGTTGGATCTGGTACATACAAAACTATGTGGACCTACAAGGAAAAAATCATACTATGGTGAAAGGTATTTCATACTCTTTTTTGATGACTTTTCTAGAATGATGTGGGTTACTTACAAGAAAAATCAAAAGCTTTTGATAAATTCAAGACATTCAAGGAAAAAGTAGAGAATGAATCAGGTTTAGAGATAAAATGTTTAAGATCAGACATAGGTGGAGAGTTTACTTCAGACTTATTCAATTCATATTGTGAAGAGAATGGAATACAAAGACATACGTCTTCTCCTAGGACTCCACAACAGAATGGGGTAGATAAGAGAAGAAATAGGACTATACTTGATGTTGCTAGGACAATGTTTCTTGAAGGAAATGTATCTCATGTGCATTAGAGAGAGGCTATTGGGACAATGGTGTACACATTGAACACAATTCAAATTAGAGAAGGTACAAATAAGACCCCTTATGAATTATGGTTTAATCATACTCCTACTGTAAAATATTCTAGAATATTTGGTAGTAAGTGCTATATCAAGAGAGATGATGAGATAGGGAAATTTGATGCTAGAACTTAGAAGTGATGAAGGATTTTTCCTTGGTTACTCTACTAAGAGAAAGGATTACAAATGTTTCAAGCTGAGATTAAGAAAAATGATTGAAGGTAACAATGTAAAGACAGATGAAAGGTTTCAGATACAAGGGAGAATGTATGACTGTAACTAGGTTACAAAGATCAAAGAGGTTACTGCTGCAGAAGAAGAAGAAATTGTTGAGACTAAATGCAAAAATGAGATTTATGATAATGACATAGATGAGGCTACCAAGGTTCCTAAAACTCTGAGGTATGTAAAGAATAATCACCCTAAAAATTTTTTTATTGGAAATACTAATCAAGGAGTATTGACTAGATCAAAGGTTAGAGAAGAAATTTGTTTGATTTCTCAAGTTGAACCAAAGAATAAAGATGAAGATTGTAGAAATTAATCTTGGATAAATGCTATGAAAGAAGAGTTAGATTAGATAAAGAAGAATAACACTTGGGAATTGGTTCCTAGACATAAGAACACAAATGTGATCGAAACTAAATGGGTTTTCAAAAATAAAATGAATGAAGAAGGAGTTGTAGTAAGAAACAAAGAAAGAATGGTATGTAAAGGCTATTCACAACAAGAAGGTATAGACCTTGAAGAGACATTTGCTCATGTTTCTAGAATAGAAGCTGTAAGGTTATTCTTGGCTTATGCTGCACACAAAAACATGAAGGTGTATCAAATGGATGTGAAATCTGCATTCTTGAATGGGGATCTTGAAGAAGAAGTAAATATAGAACAACCTGATGGATTTTCTTTATGCAAAGATGGAAACATGGTATGAAAGTTGAATAAGGCACTATATGGGCTGAAGAAAGCTCCAAGGGCTTGGTATGCAAGGTTAGACAGATACCTACTTCGGCTTGGATTCAAAAAAGGTAATGTTGATAGTAATTTGTATTTAAGAACTAGTGAAGATGGAGTTTTGATAATAGAAGTTTTTATTGATGACATTATCTTTGGAGGCAATGAGGATCTATGTGAGAAATTTTCTAAAAAAATGGAAAATGAATTTGAGATGTCCATGATTGGTGAAATGAAATTCTTTCTTGGATTGCAAATAAATCAGAGCAAAGATGGCATTTTTATTTCCCAAACTAAATATCTTAAAGAAATGTTGAAAAAGTTTGGAATGGAGGACTATAAACAAGTTGGTACTCCCATGGTAACTGGTAATAAGCTGATAGTTGATGATGAATCAAAGTGTGTTTTTCAGACCAAGTACAGATCAATTGTTGGAGGATTACAATATCTGACTCACACCAGACCAGATATTGCTAATGTTGTTGGAATTGTGGCCAGATATTAGGCAGAACCCAAAGAGACACACCAAGCTATTGTGAAAAGGATACTGAGATATCTAAAAGGAATAATAGACTATGGTTTATGGTATGATAGAAATGATGGCTTTGAACTTCATGCTTATACTAATGTTGACTGGGCAGGAAACATTGATGACAAAAAAAGTACTAGTGGTGGTGCATTTTTCCTTGGGAAAAAGTTGGTTTTGTGGTTAAGTAAGAAGCAAGATCGTATAGTTAAATCCACTACTGAATCAAAGTATGTTGTTGCTACTATAAACTGCACTCAAATTGTTTGGATAAAGCAAATGTTGAAAGACATTGGAATAATTTTTGATGTGTTAGAAAGTAAAGTCCACCAAGATAACTGAGAGGGGGGGCAGGGGGGTGAATCAGTTATCTGATAAATAAAACTTTTATCAACTTTAATAGATTTTAACCATGTAAGAAATGTAATCAACAACCATAGAAAGATATACATATACAATAACACAATGAAACAAGATATGTTGACTAGGGAACCTCTTGATCAAAGAGTAAACCCCAGTGGGAATGATGCCCACAAAAGATGCACTAATATAGAAGTTCCTTGTGAGAGGATGGACTGTGTTAGGAGTCTTATGAAATACATTCAATACATATAAGTCCCTATTAGGAGACTTTGAATCCCTACTAGAAGATTCTAACTCTGTTAGGAGTTATGGAAGACAGAAGGACCCATTGCCCAAACAGCTTCAAGTTTAAGATCACTGAACACACTATCCAACTAATCTTTGTATTAATCAATAGAATAACAACAAAATATTATTGATCTCAAAAATTCAATACTCCTTCTCTAACTATTCCAAACAACACCAACTTCTTCATCAGATCTCAATACTAGATCTCAGTACTTTGCATATCCTCTTTCAACAAGTATTGCACAATTCTAGAATTTAATTTTCAAATACAATACACAAATACTTCATACTACAATAAGGAAAACATTCCTTCCTTTGTACCACACTCAAGTAATTACAAATGAGTCGGCATACAAATTACAAAATAAAAGTTTCCACACGTTACATAGAAATTACACAAAATTGTCGGCTTCCAATTAAGATAACTCTTCACTCGTGCGACATCGAATCTTACAATCACATCCACATCACTAACATCATGTATTCAACTTCCTCATAAGTGCACATGATCAGATTCAATCCTGATTAGGAGATATCATCCACTTTCCACAAACCTCTACTCGAGAACACTGCCTAAATACTGCTTCCATTGATTTCCACATAATTGTCATGAATAAATGAATTTTTGTGCACACTCTTAACCATGATCTTATAGAACATCATAGATTAAGTCATCAACTCTGCATAGATTCATCTTTAATATCCCAAGTGTGCTAACTCAAACACTGTCTGCTTCACTGCTAATCTTCAGTAGATCACTATGTTGACATCAATGACAATCATAGTCATGAATGCAACAACAACTTCTATAGAATGGTTGTGAATACTCCCCCATAGGATATATTTAGAATTCATTCCTAAAAATCTCCCCCATTGGCATTGATGGCAACATAGATGAAAAAACATCCAAGTTCCATGAATACCAACACTACAACACTGCTACTCCAAAATACTTTCAAATCCTCTTCATCAATCAAATTTTGCTTCATTTTCCTATTCAATTCTCTCCAATAGATGGTTTTTCATGTATACTTCTCCCCCATTGACATCAATGATAGATGTTTCATCATTATGTCAACAACAACTTCAATGTCAAAAGACATTGTTCAGAAAATACATTTACTAGAGTCCTCATGACTCAGCTTAGATACACATACTCCCCAATAGAGGAAGTACCACCATCCAGTCTAGAAGAAAGATAGGGCTGATAGACCACTAGAAAAATGCAACAATCTACATCACTTCTCAAAAGTAGGCAAGGGCATAACCCCAAGCATACCTCTTAGATACTCAAATGTATCCTTAGGCAAAGGTTTTGTAAATATTTCTACAATCTGCTCCTTTGTGCTTATATACTCAAGTTTGACTTCTTTCTCTACAACTTTCTCTCTCACTACATGATACTTTATTTCTATATGCTTTGTCTTAGAATGTAATACAGGGTTCTTAGACATACTAACTATGCTAGTGTTATCACAATGTATAACAACAAGCTCAAAAAACTTTATTCCAATATCCTTCAACATTTGTTTCATCCAAATTATCTGATTAAAATTTTTTACTGCTACTACATACTCTGCTTCTATTGTTCTCTGTGAAATACAGTTCTGCTTCTTGCTTATCCAAGAAACTAATCTTCCTCCAAGGAAAAATTCTCCACCACTAGTTCTCTTTTTGTCATCAACACTATCTCCCCAATCAACATCTGTATATGCACATAGGGTAAAATCATCATATTTTTCATACCATAATCCATACTCAAGTGTGCCTCTTAAGTACCTCAGTATCCTTTTTATTACTACATAATGTGATTCTCTGGGTTCAAATTGAAATCTTGCTACAATTCCAACTGCATGTACTATATTAGGTCTTGTATGAGTTAAATATTGCAAACCTCCAATCATAGATTTGTACTTCTTCTGCTCCACTACAGGAGTCTCATCTGTACTAGATAACTTGTGTCCAACTACCATAGGTGTTCCAACTGGTTTATAGTTCTCTATTCCAAATCTCTTCAATAAATCATTCAAGTAATTTTTCTGACTTACAAAGATACCATCACTATTATGTGTTATCTTCAATCCTAAAAAGTATTTCATTTCACCAATCGTACTCATTTCAAATTCAGTCTTCATTTCATCTGCAAATTTATCAGTAGCTTCATCTTCTCCTCTAAAGATAATATCATCAACAAAAATAACAACAACTAACAAACCATTTTCAATTTCCTTTGTGTACAAGTTGCTATCAGTTGTGCCTTTTGTAAATCCTAACTTTATCAAATACTTATCAAGTCTTGCATACCAAGTTCTAGGTGCGTGTTTCAATCCATATAAATATTTCTTTAGTTTACATACCATATCTCTTTCTTTAGTTAAAGGAAAATCTTCAGGCTGCTCAATGTAGACTTCTTCTTCAAGCTCTCCATTTAGAAATGTTGCCTTCACATCCATCTGATACACTTTGAATTTTTTGTAACCTACATAAGCCAAAAACATTCTTACTGCTTCAATTATTTATACTAGTGCAAAAGTTTCTTCATAGTCAATTCCTTCTTGTTGTGAGTATCCTTTACATACCAATCTTGTGTTGTTTCTTACAACTTCTCCTTGTTCATTCATCTTATTTCTGAATACCTATTTTGTTCCAATAACATTCTTATCTTTAGGTCTAAGGACCAATTCCCAAGTCTTGTTCTTCTCAACCTGGTCCAGTTCTTCTTTCATTGCTTTAATCCAATGTTCATCTTCACAGGCTTCACTAGTATATTTAGGTTCAATTTGAGAAATTAAACACAACTATTCTTGTACCTTATTTCATGTCAGAACTCATGTATCCATGCTTCCAATAATCTACTCAACAGGATGACTCCTTGACAAATTCTTGTTAGGTGTGATTGTCTCAGTTCTTGTTTCTATTGTAGGTTCTTCAATGATTTCTTCACTGTAGCTTTCATTAAGCAAATCACTATTAGTTTCATAGAATAATTCAGTGTTCTCTGGATTAGTTATAGGATGAGTTCCTTCATTTGATTCATAATCAAGCATTCTCTCCTAAATTTTGAACTTTTCATCAACTTTAACATTTGCGCTCTCAACAATAGTCTTAGTTCTTTTATTGTAACATCTATAAGCTTTTCTCTTCAATGAATATCCAAGAAATATACCTTCATCACTTCTAGGGTCAAACTTTCCAATGTCATCATCTCTCTTAATATAACATTTGCTTCCAAAAATTCTAAAATACTCAATTGATGGTGCATGTCCAAACCATAGCTCATAGGGTGTCTTGTCTATGTCTGCTTTGATATGTACTTTGTTCATTATATACATTGTTGTGTTCACTACTTCTCTCTAGAATATCTTCACCAAATCATTATCAAATAACATAGCTCTTGCTACTTCATTCACTGATATGTTTCTTCTTTCTGCAATACCATTTTGTTCAGGTGTCCTAGGGGCTGAAAATTATCTCTTAATATCATTCACTTCACAAAAAATGTTAAATTATTTTGAAGTAAATTCTCCACCTCTATTTGATCTCAAACATTTAATCTTCATTCTAGATTCATTCTCAACTTTATTCTTAACAATCTTAAACTTATCCAATGCTTCAGATTTTTCTTTAAGAAATGCAATCCACATCATTCTTGTAAAATCGTCAACAAGAATCATAAAATACCTTTCTCCATAGAATCCTCTAGTCCTTGTGGGACCACTCAAATCTGTATGAACAATTTCCAATTTCTCTACTTTTGTAAAATTCTTGCTGGGAAATGAGCTTCTCTTCTATTTAGCCATCACACATTCCTTGCAAATCATGTTAGTAGGCTTCATAATTTTAGGCAAATCTCTTCCTGCAAGTGTAGTACTTACTTTCACAATTTAATCAAATTTTATATGACAAAATATTCTATGCCATAACCAATTGTCATCAATCTTAGTAATCAAGCATGTCATCTCAGTAGGATTCAACTGAAATACATTACCTCTGGTTCTAGATCCAGTGCCAATCAAATTTCCATCCTTGTCTTTGATTACACAAGTTTTCTCAGTAAACCAAACTTGATATCCCTTATCAACTAGTTTTCCAACACTTAAAAAATTACGTTTCAAACCATCTACAAAGTAAACATCATCAGTATTAGTCTTTCCATCAAGAGTAATAGATCCTATACCTTTAATCAAACAAGGTACATTGTTTCCAACTCTAACAACTCCTCCATCATATTTGTTAAACTTTATGAACATTTTCATGTCTCCAGTCATATGATGTGAACAAACACTATCTATAATCCAATCATCTTTCTTTTCTACTTGAGAAACTAAAGCCTTTTCTTCCTTAATTTTTGTCTCAGGATTTTCTTCTTTAATTGCTACAAATTCTATGTCATCATTCTCAGTATCACTTTCACTCAAAGATTTTTCCAAACTAGCTTCAAGTTCTTCATCATTTGCATAATAACATTCTTTAGATTTCCTAGGTTTAAAGTTCTTCCTATACTTCTTAACTCTCTTAGGACATTTGGATGAAAAATGACCAAATTCTTGACAGGTCCAACATTTAAAATTTTTCTTACCATCTGGTTCTCTTTTCACAAGCAAGGCAATACCTTCTTCAATCTTTCTGTCTTCTTCATTTCTAGATCTATTGCCACTAGTATAATCTCTGCTTACATTGATGCTTCTTGAAAAAGTAGGGCGAACACTAAGTGCACTGAATATTGTCTCCATTCTAGGTAAATCTCCTAATAGTCTCAAGTTCATCTTGGCTACTTCCAATCTTCCAAGAAGAGTTTCTCTAGTAAAGTTTGTAGTACATGTATAACTTGTTCGATCATCTGTGTTGTCTACTTGAATGGAGGAGTCAATGTCCTCAGAATTTTCCATATCACTTCATTCTCTATTTTGATTCCTCCGTAAGATTTTATACCTGCAACAATCTCTGACATTCTACCAATATAGCTTCTAACAGATTCTTCTTCCATCATTCTTATATCTTCAAATGCACATATCCAATTATGTAATCTGACTTTCTTTGCATGTTCATCACCTTCAAAAGTAGATTGTAAAGCTAACCAAATTTCATGAGATGTTTTTAGATATTTTACCTGACTGTACTCATTTTTCGGAAGGGCTGACAAGAGTGCTTCTCTGGCAAGTATGTTACACATGAATATATCTCTTTTTTCATTAGTAAAATGTTTAATCTTATCCTCATCAATGATAGTCTTCTGATTCTTTGTGATTAATCAATAACCTGGTCCTAAAAAAAGTAAATGTTTCTTCATCTTTTCTTTCCAGCTGTCAAAATTTACTCCATCAAACTTAGGGATTTCTTTCTTGAAATGATTCACCATAGATCTCCTTAAGTTGTTAAACTTTTCTTTCAAGGACCTACTACTCTGATACCAATTGTTAGAAAGTAAAGTCCACCAAGATAACTAAGAGAGGGGGGGGGGTGAATTAGTTATCTGATAAATACAAATTTTATCAACTTTAATAGATTTTAACCACGTAAGCAATGTAATCAATAATCGTAGAAAGATATACATACATAATAACACAATGACACAAGATATGTTGACTTATAGGGAACCTCTTGATCAAAGAGTAAACCCCAATGAGAATGATTCCCATAAAAGATGCACTAATATAAAAGTTCCTTGTGAGAGGATGGACTTTGTTAGGAGTCTTATGAAATACATTCAGTACATATGAGTCCCTATTAGGAGACTTTGAATCCCTGCTAGAAGATTCTAACTCTGTTAGGAATTATGGAAGACAAAAGGACCCACTGCCCAAACAACTTCAGGTGTAAGATCACTGAACACATTTTCCAATTGATCTTTATATTACTCAACAAAATAATACCAAAAGATTACTAATCTCAACAATTTGATACTCCTCTGACTATGCCAAGTTGCACCAACTGCTTCATCAGATTTGAATACCAGATCTGAATACTTCGCATATCCTCTTTCAACAAGTATTGCACAATTCAAAAATTCACTTTCAAATACAATAAAAAACTACTTCATATTAAAATAAGGAAAACATTCCTTCATTTATACCACACTCAAGTAAATACAAATGAGTCGGCATACAAATTACAAAATAAAAGTTTCCACAAATTACATTGAAATTACACAAAATTGTTAGCTTCCAATTAAGATAACTCTTCACTCGTGTGACCTTAGATCTTGCAATCATGTCCAAGTCACTAACATCATGTCTTCAACTACCTCATAATTTTGCATGATCATATTCAATCTCGATTAGGAGATATCGTTCGCTTTCCACAAATCGCTACTCAGGAACACTGCCTGAATACTGTTTCCACTAATTTCCACATAACTGTCATGAATACATGAATTTCCATACACTCTCTTAACCATGATCTTATAGAACATCATAGAGTAAGTCCTCAAGTCCTCATAGCTTCATCTTTAATATCCCAAGTGTGCTAAATCAAACACTGTTTGCTTCACTGCTAATCTTTAGTATATCATTGTATTGACATCAATGACAATCATAGTCATGAATGCAACAATAACTACTACAAAATGGCTACAAATACTCCCCCATAGGATATATTTAGCATTCATTCCTAACATGATGAGCCTATGGTTATCCATTGTGATAACACCAATACAATGAATATGCCGAAGAATCTGGTGATGCAGTCTAAAACTAAACATATTTCTATCAAGTATCACTTCTTGAGAGACAAGGTGGTAGTGAAGGAAATAAATTTAGAGTATATTAGTACAAAGAAACAGATTGCAGACATCTTCACAAAGATGTTGTCAAAAGATACCTTTGAATATCTTATAGGTATGCTTGGGGTTCAGGCCCCTCCTAGTTAGAATTAAATGATGTAAGGATGCATCAATCCAAAGGTTTTCAGAGCCTTATCATATACTGGACTTGATGTAGGGATCTACTCCTTAGGGGGAGTGATTGTAGAAGGAAGGAGTAAAAGAATAATTGATAACTCATGACACCCTTTGCCATTGTTCTCAAAGGGGGAGTGTTGCTATGAGAAAATCCCTACTATAAGGGGAGATTGTATGAAGTATTGTTTGGTTGTAGAGTTTTGGATTGATATAACTTTGAGATGATCGATTTTCTCATATGTTGACATCAATGCCAAAGGGGGAGATTTTTGGATATTTCTAATGCATGGGGTTGTGATTGATACATTTAATATGTTTAATCACTACGTTACTGAATGGGCAATCATACTGTTGTCATTTTTGGTTTGTCACTGATGTCAACATATGTTTCTATGAAGAGTACAAGCTGAGTATGATAGTGTACAGACACTATACAGATATTTTAGAATGTGTGAAGACATATGAGAGAACAGGAAGATGTTGTGATCTTATATCCAAGATCACATCATGTAAAGTTTCATATTGAATGAGTTACAAATTTTTTGGTGAGGACTGGTTCCTAGACAGTGACAGTGGAAGCTAACAAAGTGAGTCTCTATGTTTTTGGTATATCTTATAGATGATATGGATTAGGTGTATGCGAGCTTAGGAGATGAATAAAAAGGTACTGATGGATATTTTTTGGTCAGTGCAAGATACGAAATGCTGGATGATGTCAGCTGTGGCATGTGATATGGAGAATACTTATTTGGGAGCTGACTTCAGAGGTGTAGCGTGTATTTTGTTTGGAAAATGTAAATTAAGGATTTTGGTCCTCAATTGTTGTAATGGAATCATTGTATACTTGTGTTAGGTACCATGTGTATCTTAGAAAGAGTTTATGTAATTAGGAAATCCTAATGGGCTGACCTGACCATGTAGAATGTAATAGGGTATATATGTAAGATATTTTCTTTGGAAAAGATATGGAGAGAATGAATGTGATGTAAAAAGAATTGGAAGAGCTATGAGCTTGTGTTTGTTGGATGAAGAGTAAAGGATTACTAGTGAACTTCATTGGAACTAATTAAGAAAGGATAGTTGTTGTCACATAGTTCAAAAGATTGTGTATTTCTTCATATATACTTGTTGCAAATAGTGAGTTCTCAAGGTGGATTTAACCTTCTTTAGGTAGTGAGCCTAGGTAGTGAGCCCACCCTTCTTTATTGACTCCCAATAGGGTATGTCCTCTAACAAGGACTATGTACTATAATGTATCAATAAGATCCTAATAGGGATAAACATTCTAACAAGGATACTATGCTCTCAATACATCATTTGTGGGTGCTAATTCCCACCGGGGTTTTTACCTTTAATAGGGTTTCCCCGAGACCAAAATATTGTGTTGTTGTGTTGACATTTATTGTGTTAATTGGATATGATATTGCTGCTATTCAAAGTTTAAATTTTAATAATCTTCCATACAACTGATTCAGCCCCCCTCTCAACTGTATTGTGGACTATTATTCCTAACATAAACCTTCATAGTTAAGCATGCTCAAGCTAGAGTAGTAGTGGGATGGGTGACCTCCCTGGAAGTCTTGATGCTTCACCTTGATGAGAATAAACTAGATGCAATGAGTGGTAAGTGCTCCATTTATTATAATGAGATATGGGTTCATGTGAACCTCTAATCATCAAATATGGGTCAATAATTTTGACTCAAAAAACTACACAATTAAATCCTGATAGAAATATGAGAATTTGACTTATTGTGGAAAATATATCCTACTTATAAATTGATGAGATTAAGGGGATTTATAATGAATGATTTATAAGGAAAAACACTTTTTGAAGGTTTTGCAAATGGGGTTGAAATCAGAGTGGGTTTAACCATTGAGAAAACTCTATAGCTAAGCGCACTCGAGATGGAGTACTACTAGGATGGGTGACCTCCCAAGAAGTCTCAGTGCTTCACCTATGTGAGAATCACCTAGATGAAATGATTTCTAAGTGTTCTATTCATTCTTGTGTGATATGGGTTCATGTGAGCCACTACTCATAAAACACGTGTCAACGAGTTTGTCTCAAAAAATTACACAATTGAACCGTAACAGCTCAATATCACAATTTGACTTTCTGTGGAAAATATCTCCTAATTATCAATTGATGAGCTTAAGGGGATTTCTAATGAATGGTTCATAAGGCACACCACTTGATGAAGGTTTTTTAGATGGGGTTTCAAGAAAAGTGGGTTTATCAATGGAGGAAACTCCATAGTTAAGTGTCCTCGAGTTGGAGTAGCACTAGAATGGGTGACCTCCCAGGAACTCCTGGTGCTTCTTCTCTATGAGAATTGCCTAGATGCAATGAGTTCTAAGTTTTCCATTTATTCTCATGAGAGATGGGTTCATGTGAACTGGTACTCATGAAACACGGGTCAATGAATTTGACTCAAAAAACTAAATAGTTGAATCCTGGTAGAATTATCACAAGAATGTCAATATTTTCAAAGATCAATTTGATGTGCAAATAGACTTGAGAATATAAATGAGACATGTTAGGCTACACTTATTATTTACCTTTATATTTGTCTTCCATCTATAGAACTTAAATTAATCATGTTAGATCAAACATCTAAATCAAGTTTATTAAATTTGGGATTAATTATCAACTATTTGGAACTTGCATCTTACATATAATTACAAATTAGATTATCAACATTTCTTATCCATTAGAATTGCACACATTAGTCAAGTGCAAGTTTCACATAGTAGTCATAATCTTAATCATTATCGTTCAAGGTCTAGGCATAATATTTGATAATATTGGGTCTTTGTTTAGGTTCCATTAAAAAAAACTTTCAAAAAAATTAAAAAATTATATCTAACAAATTCATAAATAATAATAAAAAACATTTTCTAAATTAAATCCAATTTCTTTATCATTAGCATTAGGGTACATTCACAATCTTTAGATCTTCTTTATGTCTGCATTATCCAAATTGCAAAGTAAGAAAATATAGATCTAGACCTACCATAGCTAGATCCTATGGTTAACCCCACTAGAATGAATTACCAAAGAGGTAGGCAACTTAAACAACACACACTAATCATGGGTAACTTATAGGCTAAAAGTGTTAAATAGTCAGATTTGACTAACTTTTCCCAAGCTTAATTGGTTCCTTAATTAGTGTGTGTTGTTTAAGGGCTTCCCCAATGAGGATATTCACACACTCTACATGGAAACCTCATGTATACCCACCACAGAAACCACCTCCAGATTTGTCTATGGATAACATTCAATAACACTTGACACTAGTTGGAATTGGCGAGGCTTCACATGATCCTAGAGTTCAAAAATTTATGGAAGCACTTTTATATTTAGACCCTAATTGATTTTTTTTTGCTGGCAAAAAATTGAGATAAATTAGTACTAGAGTTTGACCTTTCAAACATTAGGGAAAATACACAAAACACTTATCATTGAGCATAAACCCTTTTAATTTGATTCCTCCACTAGATAATTCAATCTCACAAAAAAACAATAACAATTCAAACATGTCCTTGTCACCATCATTTGACCTAGGGTTCAACAAGCTCCTTTTCAGCCTAACATGGACACCTAAAATACATAATTTACCTTATAATCAAAATAAACTATCTTCTAGTTAAAATGAAATATGTCTCAGTTAGAACTTGAGTAAACATTGAACCAAAACATACCTTTACCAAATCAATTAATGTGATACCATCAAATCATAGCCAAAAAAATGAAATGGCTTCACATAATCAAAACAAAAAAATTCATATCTCAACCCAACAATCGAGTACCTCCACAAAAAAACATAATTAAAAATATCTTAATCAACATCAAAAAATTCAAACACAATCACCAACCACTAAAACTAGATACTTGTTAGTCAACCCATGATTCACAACCCACAAAATCAAAACTCAAACCAAAACATTCTACCTCCACTTGAAAACCAAAAGACACTTTCATCTAGTAGAACCTATGACTTGAATTCCTTGAACATTTTTTGAAATAAAATTCCCCAAAAGAAACATCTTACCAAACATACACCCCAAACATCAAAGCCAAAAATCAAAGACATATCAAGAAAACTTAGTATATAACCAAAACTAAACATACATCTGTATGCACCCAAAAATGGTCGCCTAGACTTTGGGCCCCATTTATTTGATTTATCAACCCTGAATCATTTTGATCAATAATCAATATTTTCAACATTATCAATTTCTTGATCAAGTCTTAACTTCGATCATATATTGGATTTTTATCCTATGGGCTAATCATTTATCCTAAGTCTTTATTTGATTAAAAGGAATATTTCCTCCCCTTTGGATTAAATAAAAAGCCCCACCTTTCCTCTTGTCCTAAGTTGCACAAATAAAGAATTATTCCTATTTTACAAAAAGGAAAAAAAGCACTTTTGTCTCACATGGACACAAAGTCAATTCCTATTGGAGGATACTTGTGCACACGGATCGCTCCTCTTTTAAGCTCCACCGCCGATTAAGACTTTTTGCCTCTTAATCTCAATGGTCCATTGCTTTGCATTTCTTATAAAAGGAAAGCTCTCTCCTCCATTTTCATATCACATTTTATGCTAACCTTATGCTGCAGGAATCCTTGAAGACTTTGAAGCTTTTTAGAGATCATTGTTGCATCCTACTTTAGATTTCTTCATTTGCTTCATAGTTTAGTTTACATTCTTACATAGTAGTTTCATTTTCATGACTTTCATAGCTTAGATTTCCTTTCATGCAATAGCATAACTTCACATAGCTTAATAGGAGGGATTTGTAACACTTGTTCTTTCCATTTCATAGCTTAGTTGCATTGCATTTTCATTTCTCTAGACTAGTTGGCATTGCATTTTCATAGTGATTCTTGAGGATATTGGCACTCTTGCCCTTGTCCTCATTTGAATCTCTCATTGTGTGGTTGACTAGCAAGGTCACAAGCTTGTAGCTCTAGCTGAGAGAAAATACATCATAGTCCCTTGCAACTCCATGCATAGAGAGCTATGAGCCGCTTTGTGAGGCCTCATTCTTGAGCAACCTTGCATGTAATGGTTCATAGAAGTGCACCATTTTAGTGTGTACAACATCCACCTTCCTAGTCAAACCTAACACATACCCAATAACATAGAGAACTTTATTCTTCATCAAACTTATTATCTATACCAAATTTATATTATTTTCTAAGTAGAGTGGAGGAGTTCAATGGAGTTTAAGACCAAAATCTATAGTTCAATATTACCGAAAAAATAATGTTTATCAAACTCATACACTTCATTTAGAAAAATTTGGTACTAATAAATATTTAATAATATATATTTTATGTAATATACAATATTATATAATTTATAATATATATTTTATATAATATACATTATATAATTTTATGGATTAATTGATAAAATTAAAAGAACTTATTTAAAGTCTTTCCCTTGAACACTTGCACCATAAGGTTTGACTTGTGATGTTAACCATTTAATATTTCTATATTATAAATATTGCATTGTACATTTTTTTTAATATAGTTGTATAAAATAGAAATAGAAAGAAGTAACTATAAATTTAGGGCTCACATTAAGTGTAGGAACTTAGTGTGGGCTATTTAAGTCCATGCTTTGGAGAATCCTCCAAATGCATGTAAAGTTAAAACATTAGGTAGCCACATCAATATGAGATATCAAACATGTAGGCGGATTGATAATATGTTTCCAAAAAGTGTTTCTTCGTGAACAAAAATGATATAGTGGGATGAGATTTTTGTTGGAATAATTGTCTAATATAGAACCAAAAATCAATCATGCACTTACCAATATCCAAGGGGCACTGGATTCAAAAGTATGGACAACCACCATAGCATAGAAGAATGAGGATTTCATTTGATTCAATTTCAAAAGAGAGGTCATTTGAGGAAAAAAGATAACTATTATACATTGTGTCTTGAATGGATATGGTCTTAGATTGGTGCCACTATTATAGAATATTTAGATTTTTTTTTGAAAAAAGCCTTTAAAATATTCAAGCGTGATTGTAGAATGTGTAAAAAAATAATTAAAAATATTCAAACAAACAAAACTAACATGTGAATTGAACACTTGTATCACCTCCATTGTTTCTACCAATACCAAATGAAAGATTAGGACATAAAGTTGATACCTCCACTAGATAATTCAATCTCACAATAAAACAATAACAATTCAAACAAATCCTTGTCACGATCATTTGACCTAGGTTTCAACAAGCTCCTTTTCAACCTAACATGGAAACCTAAACAAAATACAATTTACATTATAATCAAAACAAATTGTCTTCTAATTAAAATGTAATATGTCTCAGTCAGAACTTGAGTAAACATTGAATCAAAACATACCTTTACCAAATTAATTAATGTGATACCATCAAATCACACCCAAACAAACCAAATGCCTTCACATAATATAAACAAACAAATTATATCTCAACCCAATAATCGAGTACCACCACCAAAAAACATAATAAAAAATATCCTAAACAACATAAAAAAATCATAAACAATCACCAACCACTAAAACTAGATACTTGTCAGTCAATCCATGATTCACAACCGACAAAATCAAAAGTCAAACCAAAACATTCTACCCCCATTTGAAAACCAAAAGACACTTTCATCTAGTAGAACCTATGACATGAATTCCTTGAACATTTTTTGAAATAAAATTTCCCAAAAATAACATCTTACCAAACATACACCCAACACATCAAAGCCAAAAATTGGACATATTAATAAAACTTAGTATAAAACTAAAACTAAACATAAATCCACCTTCCTAGTCAAACCTAACACATACCCAATAACATAGAGAACTTTATTCTTCATTAAACTTATTATCTATACCAAATTTCTATTATTTTCTAAGTAGAGTGGAGGAATTCAATTGAGTTTAAGACCAAAATCTATAGTTCAACATTACCAAAAAAATAGTGTTTATCAAACTCATGCACTTCATTTAGAAAAATTTGGTACTAATAAATATTTAATAATAATATTTTATGTAATATATAGTATTTTTTTAAAGAAAAAGTGGGTATACCACTGTATATATTTATATATAAATAAAATCTGGTTCAAAAGCTCAATCAAGAAAGAACTAGAAAGAAAACCCAAAATCGTTGCTATTTACAAAGGTTTACAAAATTATACCTTATAAAGTACTAGTTACATGTATCTTCACTTCACATTATAATCCAAAGGCCAGATACAACTTGAAAAATGGCTGAATAGGATCTAATGACCAATACATCCTTGACTTCAAAATGAAGTTTTCATGACCAAATATCGATAGACAACAAATCGGGGAAACACTAACATATATGTATGAACATGAAAAAAGATAGTAGAATTGATCATGACCTTGAGTTAATCCTCCATTGCATTGGGCACATGTGGCACAAACTATGAATGAGAGTTAGGTGACCAACCCAAAGGCTCTCCAAACCAACCAGAAATCTTCTCTATCTCAGAAATTGGGTTCTACCTAGAGCCATGCACCTCATCTCCCCATCCTCAAGAGGAAGGATCAACATCATTCCAATCTAGGTTTGCGGGATGTGGGTGAGAAGAATGAACAATAGGAGAGCCACTAGCCTCACCGATGAGCAGTCTATTTCATCTTGGAATTGCCATTGTAGGTACTGAGATAGTTGGAAATGGGATTGGATGAGAAGTAGGACATAAAGAGGGGGGAGCATTCAGGGCTTTGAGCAGTTTGAGAAGCGCATCGACCACCATTTTTATCTTCACCTCTAGTTCAAAACCCAACATTTGATCATACGGTTGCAGGGCACTCTTGACATATCAAAAGCTCTGCATTTCCAATGCTTTCTTGACACTATCATATGTAACCATGAACACGTGATTCTTGACCAACAAATGTCATGAAAATAAGCCACCCACTAAAGCATGTCCAGACCAAAGATCATACCATTGCATTTCTTTCTACAATTTCTTCCCTTCCTAGAAATGAGATTTAACGACTTTGGAGGCAAGGATTTCCAATAACTGAACAGACTGCAACAAATCCATGGAGTTTGATAGGAAAATTGAAACAAACTACGAAGGGTACAAGAATTGTTTTGACCGCAGAGCAAGATTTTCTTCCCCAATAATCAGTTTAATGGCTGACCGAGTTGAGGTAGAGAACACAAACATCTCATCCAACATGGGGTTAGAAATACTCTGTGGTAGTGCTTCTTCATTCTCTCAAGGAAGAATCCAGACTCGGTAATTTTTTGGGAGCATTTCATTGTGAAAGTTGGCACAGTCATCACACTGAACATATACATCAAGTAAATTTTCCGTTAGCGAAGCTCGTCGTAAACTAGGGTAGGGAAAAATACAATGAGGCTGCCACATAAATATCACCAGTCAAGGAATAATAACGAATGCAAGTTGATCTAGAATTGTTAATTAAAACTCACTTCTTTATTAGGAAATGAATACACCACATATGAAGTGGACGGAACATAATTAATTCATATGAATATTTTCAGTCATCATAATTATGTAAAACTCCTCAAGTGGCTCTTATTTGGTGATTTGACACTCGATGTCCACCAAAAACTTCCCTAGGTTAGGTGAACTAATCACAAACTCAGTATACTTCACACATAACTTCACTCAACACAAAAGGCATTATGTTAATTAATTTATGCTGCTATGCATATGTTCTATCATTCCACTTGATATATATATTATTATTTTTTTACCATACCCCCAAGCATACTACATTAGATCACGAAGAGGGTTGCTTCAAAGTTTATACATAGTGTAAAGACATATTAGTATTTTATACTTTAATAGGTTTGATGTCTATCCACTAGGATTTAATGTATCGCACTCACAGTTATGTTTTATGGTTCGTTAAGTCAAATCTTTCCATCAACTTTAGTTCTTATTCATTTCGATATGGCATGTCTACCCTAAGGATTTGTATTCTCATAACATATCTCCCATACCATGGCATAAGAAATTCCACATGCCTATGGTAGTTTCCTACCCTACTCATTTATATCATAGAAGGATTCAATGATGTTCTCACACTAAGGTGAAAAGATATTTTACAACTCCTCTTAATTTACACACCCTTAATTTCTTAGAGGTGGATCGTAGTGCAAGAAGGTTCTAGTAATTTAATTCTTGAGTCAATTTCTCAAGGCACAAGGAACTACCCAAACATAAAATTTCTTATAAGACATATTACATTCTTCTATTAGTAATCGCATTACCAAGGCTCCGTCACTTGTACACTAACAATTAACACAACATAGAACGGTCTAGTTATTTATGCTAGATTAAATGCATATTATCCCTGTAGGTTCTATTTTCATCTCTAAAATCATCATTGATTGTCCATAGTTTCCTTACAATTCATATTAATTACTTTTAATACACTAACCAACAAGGTCATTGATTCTTAGCTAACACTCACCTTCTGATAATTTATAAATGCTTAACAATGTATTAGGACACAAAAGATTTATATGTTACATATCTACCTTGACCTTTGTATTAACTTGGGAGTGGATCTTGATGAGGATCTCCATATTTAATTACCAAAATGACTCTATTTGCACATGCATTTTACTATCATATTATAGTCATAGGCAATAAGATTGGTTGGAAATTTGACATTATATTCTTAAAAATCCTCTCTAAGTTGTATTCATGAAATTTGAAGGAAATCCTAGGTAGTTGAATTTCCCATTACTTGTATTAGTCTTATCTTTCCTATATCAAAGGTGGGGTCCTCAAGAGTTGATCGATCATTTGTCCAAGTAACGACTTACATTTTTAATTCTTCACAAAAATCACTAGTGCACCCCAAGATGATTCACTAGGTCGGATATGCCCTTTCTCCAAGAGCTCTTCTATCTAAATCTTGAGCTCATTGAGCTCATGTGTGGTCATCCTATAAGGTGCTCTAGATACAGGCTCGGCTCCTGGCACAAGGTCTATATGAAATCAACTATCCTAGGTGGAGGCATACTAGGTAGCTCGATAGGAAATACATCTGCAAACTCCTGAAGCATAGGATAATCCTTGAGCGAAGGCTCCCCCTCGGAATCCTCCTCTCTATCACTAGTGGTGATGGCCAATAACTGGCATCCCTTCTACACGCACTGCCTAAGCTGCATAGCAGAAATCATGCGAAGGGATACGGGTCTCTGTACCTCAAATATCACCATAAAAGTACCATGAGCACCAACGTAATCAACCCTCTTCTGACGACAATCCATCTTGGCATTGTGGCCATAAAGCCAATCCATGCCAAGGACTACATCATAAGAACCTAGAGGGGTCATGTGGAGATTGGTCATCATGATTAAGTCTCCAATCTGAATCTGACAACTACAAACTAAGGAACTAACAAACACCCTAGCTCTTGAGGCTAACTCAACCTCCCAAATGATATCATGTCTAACTGTGACCAAGTGGACACTTTCTCCCATAGGAGATGAACCGCAAGTCATGCCTTTAAATTACTCCTGTAAGGGCGCAATCTAAAGCATCACTCTAAACTCTGTAACTAGGCCTCTGCTACTGACCTATTATTGGATACCAAAACAAGGGTGGCTAGAGTCATATTAACTCTCGAATCTCACCTTCAACATATCTAGGGGTTCTCTCTCTGCCTCTGATCCCATGCTCAGGTGGTATCTCTAGCTGATGAACTGACTCACCCTCATGATCACCACGACCCTCCAACAAACCTGGGTGGAGGCTCCTATTCCTCTCTCTATTATCTACTTTACCATCTCCTGGGATATCTGCTTCCCTTTTGAAAACCTACTACTCTGGCTGAGGAACTATGGGTGGTAACCTCTACTGAATCACCCCAATCAAATTCTGAAGGACATCCATAATATTCTGGTTAGGGTTCTAAGGTGGTGAAGGTGGTGGTGGTCCACCCCCTATCCTGCACTAGCATGGGCAGCTCTATGACCTTTGCCTCTTCGATCGGCTCATGTGACGACATGCATCCTAAATAATATATTAAGTTAGGTGAGTTGAAACGTAATGGGTCTAAAGGTTCCAATGTTGAAACCTAGGCTCTGATACCAAATGTCATGCCCAAATTTTACCTGACAAAAAAACAACAATTTTTTTTTTTAAAAGTGATAAGTTAAGGAGTGATGTTCAAAGGTTAAATATAAGTTGACAATAGATTAATCGGTCAAAGTCTAGAGTTAAGTTTTGGAGAGTGTTACGCTAAGGAGTAACAATAGTACGATTGGGACTAGCAAACTAAAGTTCTTAACTATTGTTGCAAAAGTATCAAGTTTAGAAAGCGGAACCCGCATACAGTTCCAATTAGAACCTCCGATCATAATGTATTCAAGGTATCCAGGGCATTAAATATTCATCTTATCCCAATTAGGCTATACTCACAATTAGTATGCTTACCTAGATTATAGTTCTCGATTAAGGTTTGACTAACTAATAGATGATTTATCCTTCAATGATGGTTCCTGAGTTAACTACAATAACAATTGGATCTTAATTATAATCTGACAATAAACATATTAATGTTAACTAGGACAAAATGAATTCTTGATTATTAAAAGATATAAATTACACTAATTAATTTAATCGGGTCGATAAATATTATATCATAACCTATTAACCAATGATGAATTAATAATTTAAATAGTACCGACTGACCTATCATTAATGATCTTATTTAACTAATTATCACTAGAGTAAAGTAACTATCAAATGTCAGTTTATTTTATTAGTATCAAAATATGGGTACGTTAATCATAAGTCTCCTATAAAAAATTTCCTATCTAATGGTTAATTGTAATAGAGAATTTATTAACATAAGAATTAAAAAAACTAATGCATAAGAATAACTAAAACAATTTTATTAAATCCCAAAAAGAATAAATTATGTTATTAGACTAACAAATTAATTTACTACAAATAAACCTAGAACACATTAACCATGATTAATTAATTTTTACTACTATTAAATTCCATCACAAATAAAATCCATATCTAACAAATAAAATTGTTAACCACAAGAACAACCAATTTTCTAAAAATTAATCCACTCATAAATCTCATAATTAACCACTAATAAAGTAAAAGGAATAATTAACAATTAATAAATACATCAAAGAATTAACATAAATAAATTAAAAAGGTATTCCTAGACTACCAATCATCCTAATCCACTAATCTAGCAAGATAAACTCCCCATATGCCACCTACCTAAGTCTACATGAGATCATACATGGGAAACCTTTTTAGAAAAGGTAGGCGCAATTACCAAGGGAATTTCAAAATTCTACAAGGGAGAATGTAAGTTTTTAAGGGCATGAGGGTTGGGCCCACTAATATTTATTAAAACTTAACCCCAACTCATTGTAATTTCACATGGATAAGGGAGAGTGGGTGAAAGGTGGCAAATTTGAGGTGTGAGGGGATATGTGCCACCAACCCAATTAAACTTTCCCAATACACAAGCTCATACGCATGGAATGGAATAAGTCTTCTTGACAAAAAGGATATATGCAGATTTCATGTCAGAATAAGTACACATGGGTAAAGATTTTGGACAAATAAAAAAGGAAAGGATTTAATGCCAAGTCAGGCTCCAAGGTTAGCAGCAAGTAGAACTCATGCATTGCAAGGTGGAGGAGTATGTTAACTGTCATGGAATAAATAAATGTTAGTTTTAAGACAAGACATAATTCATGCAAGTGATAAGCAGATTGACTTAGGGAGATAGAATATTTTATTTGTCATGTCATCCTCTAGAAACCTACGCATGGTAATGTGAGAAGCTTAAGTGGGGCCCACGTTCAATCAAGTGGGTAGACTTGTGATAAATCTCTTTTGATTTAAATTGATTTTCCTTTAGTAATCATATTGATTAATTTAGGAGCTTAGTTATTAACATCGAGGTTAAGGTTGGGTTTAAGTTATATTAATTCTAACTAGGGAGCATATTTGGGAAGGGAAAGAAATATTCTCTGTGGCAAGAGAATAATTTTCTTCTCATACAAATTCTAGAGAGCTTTTTGCTCTCTAAAAATTGGGAAGTGTTATTTCTTATGTTTTGCTAAAGCTTTATTTTTCAATCTCTTTGTTTATTATATCAGATCTAAGAGCATAAATTTGATAGTTTAATTAGTACATTGTATTAAGAAGAATGTGATGGTTACATTAATATTCAATTTTGTTTAATAGAACATTATTGTCATGTTTGATTTTAAGAGAGTATAAGAATACAAGTTGGTTTCAAACTAAGGTAATGATCATATTGTAATACAAGTTTACTCAAGGGGAGATTGCCTATTTTTTTTGAACTTGAATATCATAATCAAACATCAAGAGATTTCAAGGTTCATACATCTACAAGATTATATATGCTATTGAAAACTATTAAGTTGTTTACTCCATCAACTTGGAAAAATCATTTGCAATGAAAGAATAACTCCTCTATTATAAGATATAGAATACAATAATCATGGAAACAATGATTCATCATTTACATTATGAAAAACTTTACAGTTACAAATGCATATATTTCAAGAAGGAGAAGTCTTCACATTTTACACAAGACAATACAAATTGATAATATCACTCAATGAGAGTTCAAAGGAGAATAACAAAAATTCTTCCATTACCACTTCACCATGGCCAATGAAATAGAAATAACATTACAACTTTCCACCAAAAGATCAACCTCATTGCAAGAGAATTCACAATACGACAATAAGGTTGACATCACACAACCACACCAAAATGGAGAAACTCTCCAAAGCTTCATCCACAAGATCTTGACTTCATCACCTGCAAATCAAAGAATAGAACTATGGGAAGCTTACCTCCCATCCTAGGTCTCTAAGAGACCACCCCTGAGCTAGGAGAATCAATAATCAATGGGTGACAATCACACATCCACAAAACATGATTACAACAAAAAAAACCCTCCCAAAGCTTGCACAAATGGATTCAACATGAAACCATAAACAAAGGTGAAGGTGGATTTTTCCATATAGAAAAATGTCAAAGTAATTCATACAAATAACAAGCCATTTCAAAGCTTACAAATAACAAGCCCTTTCGAGGCTGAAATCACAAATATCTCTTCATCCAATCTTCTCCTTATCTCCCCCAAGATCAAAATCAAATACAATGGCATGCAAGGGCCCATACACCTTGCATCTTATCCCTCTTCTCACCATGAGAAGAGACTCTGCACTACCATGAAATCCAACTAACCCTTTCCCCCATACATGGCCACTTCCTCCCTATCCAAGGGTGAGTAATGTCATTACACCCTTCACAAAAATTCTATATCAAAATAAAGATAAAACCATAAACAAAGATTCAAACTCAAAATCTCATTCTCATACAAAATAACAACACAAATACATGAACATAAACAAGAGAATGATGAACATACAAATATACTTGCAACAAAGAAGAATAAAGGTCTTTCATGGCTATGGAGACCAACCTTCACAATGTGTTATGGCAAATAGATTTTTTTGAGAAGAGCCCAATTCATTTTTCTTTCTTCCTCCAAAACTTTAATGTATCTAAAGATAGAGAGTGGGTGAACACTCACTAACTCTACCAAGGGCTTCTAAAAAGGCCTCCAACTTCTACCCACCTACTAGTATTAATTTTAGAATTGACTCTCATGTCTTTTGGCTTTTCCATGTCCCCTATCTTAAATGCCTGATTGGAAGGAAGAGTGAGGTTGGGTAAAGGTCAAGAATTCATCAAATTTCGTAGCTTATGGTAAATAGGTCATAAAATGGGTCACCAAGGCTACTAAGATTTTATGGATATATTAAAAACCTTCCTAACCCATACCCCTAACATTTAAGTGCTTAAATTATGCAAAATATGACCCTTATGACCTCTTTTTGGTCTCCAAAAGTGGTTAGAAGAAAAAATAAAATTTAAATAATTAAATTGGCAGGGTTTACAAGTATCTCCAACAAAGAAACTAATTAAGTTCCTAAAAGTTAGTTAGGTTTAGGTTTACATTGCCAACCTTAGTAAACATGTCATTACATAAACACATAACAAGTGTCAAGTGACACTGTAAGATGACATAACACCACATTGACATGTTACTAATTACATAGAGAGACATCAATACATACATACAATTTTATGGTTACGAATTAAGTCACTTTACAATGAGGTTCGAACCTCTTCATTAGGTTCAATCTTGGCTTTACAGTTTGCACAATGGTTGGTTACTAATTATCCGACTAATTCTATGATTCTCTTACCTACACACTTAAACATCAAGCATCAGTAGTTCAAGATGATAAATTGCATGAAATATACATATTCAATTTTTACTTAGCAACATTAAATCAATATGTAGAATTTAAATCCTAATTACAATTTCTATTTAGAAATATTTAAAAATATAATAATTTCATAAACATCATGACATAACATTCATGAAATAATCAAATCTAATCATGATCTGCTCTTCTCATCAATTCATATTTCTAAACAAGTATAATCACAATCAACATTATCCTAGATCCTAGTCCACATTGGAATGTAATTCATGCAATAATATCATCATCATCAACCATAATATCTCGAGTCTTTGGCAAGATAATCCAAAGTGCATAAATATATCAAAGTATAAAGTTTCAGAGTGTGAATGGATTCAGTAATGCTATGATAGGTCAAGGTGAGGCCTCACACACCTTCACCCCTTGTTATGGGTTCATAGTGAATCCCATTGTGCAAGCCTTGGGAGGGTGTTCTTGTTGTTGTTGTGTTTATGTTATGTGGATGTGTGAATGTCACCTGTTGGTTACCGGTTCTGCTAACTCGGGGGTGGTCTTCTTGAGACCTAGGTTAGGAGGTGAGATTCCCATGGTTCTACTATTTTTATTGCAGGTTTGAAGTTAAGATGTTTGTGAAAAAAGTTTGGGAAAATCCACTATTTTGGAATGGTTGTGTGAAAGCAACTTATAATGTTGTATTGTTGATCCTTTTGTAATGAGATTGATCTCTTGTTGAATGTTGTAATGCTCTTTTCACTTCAATTGGTTATTGTGAAGTTGTATGTGAAATGTAATGGAGAGAAATTTTGTTATCCTCCTTGAACTCTCATTGGTGTATTGCTACAAATTTGTATTTCATGGTTGCAAAATGTAAGTTAGAAATTATTGAAAGGAATAGAAACATGTTGAAAATTTATATCTTGATGTTGCATCTTAGTTTTCTCAAATGGTGAAAGCAATTTCCTCTCTTGAATTTTAATGCATTATAGTAGAGAATAGGAAATTATTAATAGTATCTTTCTAATGGAAAATTTCCTATAGTCATTATATGAGTAGTAAATTTCATGATTGAAGGAGATAGTGAGTTCTAAAATTATGAGTTTTAGATCTTGAATCATGAGGTTAAATCTATGTTGTAGTCACAAAATGACTCTCCAAATTATGTAGTAAATTCATTTTAGTTGTGTATGTATTTCAACAAATCATCATTTAAAAACTTGACAAAAATAAAAAAGTAAACAATCAACAAATCTAAGAGATGAACAAAGCAATAAAAAGAAATGTTACTTCCCAAAATTTTAGAGAGCAAAATTGATCTCTGAAAAATATATAAGGAAGGGAAATAATTATCTTTACCATAAAAAATATTCCCTCCCCAAAATTCTCTTCATAAGAAGGGGTTAGTATACTAACCCCTAATATAATCTTGTTACTAGAAACTAACCCCTATTAATAACTAGTTCCTAAATTAAATAAAAGAAATATATTTCATTGCTTACCATATACACTTGCAAGTTAGTGGGCCCCAGCCTTACACCCCTCTCCCCATAAAAAAGCACAGGAAATGAGAGGGCTTTTCAAACATAATTCATATTAAAATGCATAAAATAAAACCTTGCTTAAAGGAAGAGGGGACCACTTGTCTTGTCAGCACCATGCTTGGCACCTTCCCCGAAGTCCAAGACCCTGCGCTACATCTTCCTTCTTCTTCACGTACCTTGTTACTGACAAGATTCATTAATTTGTCTTTGGCAAGTTGGACTTCCTCCCCTACCATGTGAAATCCATGAAATTGGGCCAAGTTTAATAAAGTTGGTGGGCCCCAAACTCATACCTTGAGATATGCGCATGCCTTTGGAAAGGTTTTCATTACATGTAATTTTTGCCAGCCTAGACATGGACTTGTGGTCTTGTCACCCCACCCACTAGGCAAGTGGGCCTAGTGGGTGGGGTGATGAGATAGGTAGGGTGATGAGGTAGGATAGGATAGTAGGTTAGATTAGGAGATGAGTAGGATAGGTTACTTTATCTTGTTTTTGACTTGTTGTTTTAATTATTAATTTATTGTGGTTAAGATATTCTATCCATTAATATAATTAGTTATTAATTAATGGATTATTGCTAATATGTTTAGATTTTAAATCAACTAGCTAATCTAATTGTTCATTTCATTTGACTTGTTAATATTAGTTGCTAATTCTACATTGTTATTAATTTTATTTTGGGATTATAGTTCATTGTCAATAAGATTAATTATTAATCATTAGTTTTATAAGGATAATCAGTTTAGAATTAACTAGTATTAAATCAACTTATTAAATTAATAGTTATTTTATTTAAATGTTATTTAGTTTAATAAGATCAATTATAATTGTTATTTGAGTTATTTAAATTGTTAGCTTGCTATTGGTTAATAGGATTAGGATCTAATGAATTGATCCATTTTAATTAATTAATGTATTAGTAGGTTATTAGTATGAATTGGGAATAGTTAGTGTATCTAATATAGTCCAAATATTGAGATAACATTGTGTTCTAGTTAACACTATTAGGTTATTATCAGATTATAATTTAGATTCGATTGTTAATGTAGTTATCCCATGAACCATTATTGTAGGATAAATTATCTTTTTAAGTTGGATCAAACTATGTTTGAAAGTTATAACCTAGGTAAACATATACATTTTAGGTTATAGTTTGATTGGAATAAATTGGATATTTAATGACCTAGGTATCTTTGAAATCATCATAAACAAAAGTTCTAAAATGGAATTGTATACACTAGGGTTCCACTATCTGAACTCGATATTTTTTTCTATGACAATAGTTATGAACTCTAACCCACCAGACCCATAGTGGTACATTAATACTCTTAGAGATTAACTCTCTGAAACTTAATCCTAGGATGTGGCCAACTTACTGTAGTTGACTTATCCTTAATCCTTGAATGTTATTCTCTAACATTTGAGCCTTTAAAAAAAAATTGTTGTGTTTTTGTTGGTAAATTTTGGGGCATGACAATGATCTACATTCTCAATATGTTCATCACACAACAAGCATTTAAAAGATTGTGTGATACCAAATTTTTCTAGTCTATCACTAATAATTATTATGTTTTTTAGTGCAAGCCACACAAAGCATCCTGCCTTAGGAAGGACAACTTGATTCCAGCAAAATGAGTAAGCATGGGAGGAGACCTTATCGGATTCTACCTGCTAGATAATTTTATATCCCTCTTTAATAGAGTATTTTCCATCCTTCACAGGAGCCCAAAATAAGTTATCTTATTTATTTGACAAGTGTACTATTCTAGATGAAAATATTTTGCAAAAGTGTTCCTTCTGTGGCAATGAAAGAGACAATTCATCTGGGTCTTTCCATATAACTTTACCTTAGAATATGCAAACATCTTCAACATAATTTATGACTTGAGTGCCCCATACATTTTTTGATGTGGATATTATATCATGAGGGATCAATGGAGCTAGTAAGATAGGTAACCCATTCCACGAGTGTCTCCAAAATTTGATATTTGTCCCTTTGTTAACCTCCCATGACACATACTTGTACACAACCTCTCTTGAAGACATCATGAAGTTCCAAATTGCTAACCCCTTAGGGGGATCAGAAATAGAGAGAACACGCATCGGATTATGATTGTCAAGATATTTCTACTGCATAATTTGACACCATTTGTTTTGGTGTTTGGTATGCATTTTCCATACTAATTTTCCCCCAAATGCTTTGTTTCATTTTCCCAAGTCATGAACTCCTGCTCCCCCAAGACCCAGGACATGAGCCATATCTTTTAAAGAAATAAGTGGGATCTTATTCTCATTATTCATTCTCCCTAACCATAAAAAATCCATAATTAATTTCTAAATTTGTTGGATAATTGAAGAGGGAGCTTTTAGGACTGCTAGGTAAAAATTAGGAATTGTTGAAAGGACTGATTTGATGAGAAAAATTCTACCCGCTAGTGATAGACACCTTTCTTTCCATGCCACAATTATGTTCTTGATTCTATCAATGACCGAAGACTAGTAGCCTGATTTGTTTGCTCCAACGAAAAAAGGAATACCAAGGTATGTTGAAGGTAGAAGGTTAATTGAAAACTCCAAGATTTGGACAATTTTATTGGAGATTATTTGATTTGTGTTGAAAAAAAAGATCTTTGATTTTTGTGGATTTATTTTATGTCCTAAGGTTACTGAGTATAATTCCAAAGTGCGTTTAATCTGTCTAGCCTCCTTAACTCAAGACATACCAAAAAGTAAGGTATCATTCGCAAATAGAGAATGTGTGACTGATATGTCTGTACCTCTAATATGAACCCCTTTCCATATACCAAGAGAGTGTTGTCTCTGAATAGTCCTACCAAGTGCCTCATCCATTATGATGAATAGGATTGGCAATAATGGGTCACCCTACCTAACCCCCTGAGAGGAAGAGAAAAACCCTGATGCAGTTCCATTGATAATAACAGAAAACCATGCTCCTGAAATACAAGCTCTAATCCACTTACACCATTGTTTCAAAAAAAAAAATTGTGAAGAACTTAAAAAAGAAATTCCCAATCCACTCTATCATATTCCTTCATCATGTCCAGCTTGATGACAAATCTTGGAGATTTATCGCTGTTGATAGAGTGAAGGGCTTCATGAGAAACCAAAACACCTTCCATGGTTTCACGTCTCAGAATGAAACCACCCTATTCTTTTGAAATAATAGATGGAATAAGGTGTTGGAGTCTCAAGTAAATTTCTATGGTTATAATCTTGTAGGTTGTATTGCAAAGGGAAATCAGACAAAAGTCTGCAAAGTTTTGTGGCTCTTTCACTTTTGGTATGATAGCAATATTGGTGGTATTGAAGTATTTCAACATATATTTATTCTTTCTAGACTCCTCAATGACACTCAACAACTCCCCACCAAAAGTATCCCAACACACCTGAAAGAAAAGTGTCATGTACCCATCAAGACCTGGGGCTTTGTCTGGTGGCAGAGAGAAAACCACATGTCAAAGTTTTTCCAAACTGAATGGGGCCATAAGAATCTTATTATCTTGCTAAGAAACCAAAGTAGGAATAGCATCAAGGATATTATTAATTTGTGCTTGAGTTGGAGATGGGCCAGAAATAGGGGAAAGAAGATTCTTTAAAAAACTAACCCCTTCCGCTTGAATTTCTTGTAAATTATTTAAAATCTTTCCATTGGCTATGTCTTTGATTGAGAAAATTGAACAAGCTGCTCATTTCTGTTTATTTAAGGCATGGAAATATTTTATATTCTTGTCCCCTTCATGCAACCATAACTCTCTAGATTTCTACCTCCAGTATTATTCATCCCTACCATAGAGTTCTTCCCACTCTAACTAGAGATCTTTTTGCTTGTGGTATGTGCCATTATCCATACCTTTTTTAATGGTATGCTCATGGATGTTAGCTAGTTGTTTTTTAACTATGTCCTTTTGCTTAAAAATGTTTTTAAACACCTGCTCATTCCATTGCTTTATAAGATCTTTGACATGTTTCAACTTCATAGCAAATTGGTGCATTTTGGACCCATCCACTTGTGGGGAGCTAACCTACCATTGCTTGATCAGAGGAATAAAATGAGGGTGATGAAGCCATATTCTCTCAAATTTGAAGGATGGTTGATGACAAATTGGTACTGATGCATTATTTATTGAAAGAACTATCAAAAAATGGTCTGAACCTAGTAAAGCCAAGATTTTTGATTGAAAAGTGAAATTATTGAGTTTCCATTCTTGTGAAACTAGGAATTTGTCCAACCAATGAGAAAGTTGAGAAAAGTTAGCTCTCTTGTTTGTCCAAGTGAATGATCCGTTTAATGGGACAATGTCCTATAAGTTGTTATCCATGATGAATGAAGAAAAACCCTGAATAGTTTTTAGTGGTGGACATATTACTCCAATTTTATCTAACAACTTGAGAATAGTGTTGAAGTCACCACCCAGTACTACATTCTAATCACCGTGATGTTGAATGATGTGACTCAATGTGTTCCACACTCTCTTTTTATCGTGCATAGAAGTGGGACCATAAACATTAATCAAAATGATGGATAGATCAAATTTAGTCATCTTCAGGAGCTGCCAATTATTGTCATGAACAACCATCTGTCCTTGAATTGTTTTCGTGTTCCATAGAACAGCCAGGCCTCCAGAGGCACCAATTCCTTGTCTATGGGAAGAAGACGAGGAAGCCCATTTTACAATTATTTTGTCAAACATTTCTTGGGACATTTTAGTTTCTTGTAGCAACACTATATCTGGATAAATAGAATCAATCATCTGTTTAATCCTATATCTCTTGTCAGAGGCATTAATGCCTCTAACATTCCATGAGGATATCTTCATTGTTGACAAGGAGAACCTCTTGTTCTCCTTGTCAATCTTTTGGCGGACACAAATTTGTCATCCAGAGTGGATTGGATTCCTACTGTAATTTCTTCCTTTGTTATTGAACCCTTTGTCTTTCTTCCTCTAGTTTTTGGAGTTTTCTTGAGCTAAGAGCAGTGAGAAGGTTTTTTCTTTATTGAGAGAATCTGAAGAAGAGTGGTGCTCTCTGAACCCTCATTATTTTCTAGAGATTGGGAGAGGTCCTTCATGTCTACCTCATTTTCATTTAGATCTTCTAACATCTTATCCTGACCCAAATCATTACCAAGTTTAAACATATCTTGACAAATACTTTCATCCAAAATAAAGTCATCTTCAGGTTGGAAGTGCAAGGGAAGCTTTCTGTTAGCACAATCCAAAGGTTTTTTTGGGTGCAAGGGTATCATTGAAGGATCCATGTTTGTATGAGAATTGTAGGTATCCATGTGATCCTCTTGAATGTAGTGATTCCATGAAGATTAAAAATTACCAAAATTCCCAGAGTTTACTGTGTCAGAAAGGGGTGAGTCATGCACTTCAAATGATCTTTCAGGGCCAAATCGATGAAAGATATCCTCCCTCACACTTCTAGCAAGAAATTTCTCTGGCTCATATTCTAACAATCGAACTCCCTCTTTTGTTGTAATTTCTTCTATCATCTTGATGGAAAGGTCTGTAATAATCTGATCTATTGTTTCCTTGGCTCTACGATCATCCTTAAGTATTTGTGGATATTATCTTGAGCATTAGGAAGAATAATGGGAGAGTCATGGAACATTAACTGGTTAATAGTCAGATTAACAGAAGAGATATGGAAATCAGATGGGGAATATTCCAACAAACCCATGCTTCGAGATGGAGGTGAATATTCCCTCTAAAAAGAGGAAAGAGCTAGAAAGGAAACAACAAATTGTAGGAAATTAGAAAATTTTTCATGCAAGCTCTGGCATTGAATCCATATTTTCTTACCACATTGTTCTTGAAGATATGGAGAAGCATCTCATTCCTGCTCATGAGCCTATGTGCTAATGAATTCAGCGTGACTATTTTGGCCATAGGCCGAGGGATCAGAATTATGATCAGAGCAAACTCTGATCGCAACTTGATTCCTTCCCTGACATTCAGTGTTAAAATGACCAAGATTGTGTGGATATTTGTTAATAGTAAATGGCTCTTGTATGGAAATTTGTTGAACCCAATCCCCCCCATTTGTATTTTATAGTTATCTTGTGATTAAAATATTTATGACTGTTGATAAGGATGCAAACTCTAACCTCACGACAAGGGAGCTCAAAGGGAATAAGATCATGCTATATAAATATACCCACTTTATTAGCAATATACTCAATGATCTCTAGATGCCTATATTCTAATGGAAGTAGGGGAAAGGAGACCCAATGCAAAAATAAATGAATAATACTAGGGTCTGGTTTAAAATTTGATGTCCAAATCATGGTATACAAACCTGAGCCCTTACAAAACCATCCTTTATGCTTATGAATTGTATCTCTATCTTCTTTAGAATGGAAAATAGAAACAAAGAATTTGGAATCTGGATGTAAATAGAATATATCTTTTAAACCCTCCCATATTTGAATCACCTAATCCTTAATATTTGAAAACAACAGTGTGTTGATAGAAAACTTACCACTAAGATTCATTTGATGAAGAAAACCAATATTTGATTGAAGCATATTCTCAGGTAGAGTGATTGTAGCCACACTAATACATTTGGGGTGAATTTGCGACGGCCATTTGCGACGGTAGGCAAATGTCATGCGGTTTTGCCCTTTTTTTTTCAAATATAGCCCGACACCGTCGCAATTTGCGACGACAATACATTTGTCACTGTCGCAATTGCGACGTTGTCGGGATATAAGCGCAAAATTAAAAAGGAACGTTGTCATGTGTGTTTTCAACAGTGCCGTAACCCTCCGTGAAATCACATCAGGATATAAGGGCAAACAAAATAAGAACGTTGTCATTTGTGTTTTCAACAGCACCGTAACCCTCCGCGAAATCACATCGGGATATAAGGGCAAAAAAAACAAGAACGTTGTCATTTGTGTTTTCAACAGCGCCGTAACCCTCCGCGAAATCACAGCTACAATTTCTGAGTACGTTGGGTTTATTTTTCTTTTGTCATTATTATGTAATCTGGTATTCAGCTGTTAGAGAGCTAAAATACCCAGAAATGAGGACATATCTATGTTGAATTTATTGTTAGCGGCTTTGGTTATTTAGAAGTTTAATTTTATTTGTTCATCTTTCAAGCACAAACATTTTGTGGACCGTAACGTCTTCATTGTTTCGGGTATGCAGTGAAACAGCCCTAACTTGCAATTGCGATGTTGTTGGGATATAAGGGCAAAAAAAAAAAGGAACGTTGTCATTTGTGTTTTCAACAGCACCGTAACCCTCCGCGAAATCACATCGGGATATAAGGGCAAAAAAAACAAGAACGTTGTCATTTGTGTTTTCAACAGCGCCGAGAGAGATTCCCTCCGCGAAATCACAGCTACAATTTCTGAGTACGTTGGGTTTATTTTTCTTTTGTCATTATTATGTAATCTGGTATTCAGCTGTTAGAGAGCTAAAATACCCAGAAATGAGGACATATCTGTGTTGAATTTATTGTTAGCGGCTTTGGTTATTTAGAAGTTTAATTTTATTTGTTCATCTTTCAAGCACAAACATTTTGTGGACTGTAATGTCTTCATTGTTTCGGGTATGCAATGAAACAGCCCTAACTTGCGACTACCTTCATGGTACTTGTGTACATTATCATGTTGTCTTTACAGTGACTGTCCTCATTCAAGTGGCAATTACACAAGGGACAGTCACTCTGAGATGTCCTCATTTGTGACAAGGATAGTCACACTTAGGACATCTCATAGTGATATTCCCTTGTGTAATTTCCACTTGAATGTATTGCTATTGAACCACATTAATGCTTTTCTTCTTCAACAAATGAGGACAGTCACTGTAAAGACAACATGATAATGTACACAATTACCAAAAAATGATCTTGTTAATTGACGTAACACTTTGTCTTGCTCACTCCCTATCCTTCACTAGGGTCTCTTTAGGCCAATGTTTTGACTTGATAGGGTACTTAACTATCCCTACACTCTTTAGGTATCTCTACCCAAGATCCCACTCCTTCAACTAGTGCACACCAACAAGAAATACAACGAACTCTGCTCAATACCAATCTAGCTACTAGGACACTCCTAGTCTTGTCTTCACAAATTGAAACACATTCAACTAGAACTTTACTCCATGGAGAGGCTGGCCACTAGGACCTCTATTGGTTTCAATATTACTCCTTCACCTATACTTTTCATCAGTACTTCAATCCGGTTCATCAAACCATGCCAATTGCACCCAAAAATAGGCTGCTAGCAATTAGGCCTTTGTCAAGCCTTTTTGTTTATATTAAGCCACCTAAAGGGCTTAGGATTCAGATGCCCTTTATTGAGAACTCGAAGATATCTAAGGTCTTCTCCTCCTAGATTTTTTGTACACCAACTGCTACAGCCATGCCTGAAAACAAGTATTTTGACACAACTTGGACAGTCTGACTAAGAGTTTGTTTTCTTAGCAGCCAAAGAAACTCACCCAATCTTCTAATTTGACTTGGGGCTTCTTTAGATGTGTGTCTACCTCTCCATGAGATTTTAGTTGAAGCAACCAATGCATTCAACTTGTTGTAATCTTCTTGTAATGATTTGTCATCCCTAACTGTGCTCAACTGACTCACCTAGGACATCATTGCAAACATAGAAAATGAGCTTCCCAGGGCCCCTCCTTCCAAACATATAGTACATGGAGTCTCCTCACCCATTCCAAGAGCCCGTACAAAATTGACAATGGAATGATGAGCTAAGACTCCATTTGTTCAACCTGCCTGGTTCAAACCAATGATAGGGTACTTAACAAAAGAATTAACAAACTAGTTGGAATGCTTCAAAACTCAAAAAAAACACAACACAAAATAAAAAAACAACTTGTACTAACTTTTCCAATAGACACTGCGAGCTATCTAATCCATTAATCAACTGAAAACAAAGAAACAAAAAAACTCAAGAATTCACTAAAACCGTGTTACTCTACAAATCTTCTTAATTCCAAATGTTTTTCCCCCCAACCTTTTGCACAAATCGATGGAGGCCTCTTATAGTTGATCTGATGCCTAATTCAATGGTTTCATATAGTTACATAACCATCTTACTCGAAAATGCTCCCTTGCACAAATGTTGTCAATGTTGTGAATGACAACATTGACAACTTGTTACAACCTTTGGGATTTTGGTTCAAAACTTATTGTTCAAACACCATAAGACCCTAACCATGACTTAGTTAGGCTATTTAGACCTCACATAGGCCACTTCTACACTTCTTTGCCCAATTTGACCCCTAAATGCTTCATTCCCACTTTTGCCACAATATTGGTAACTTGGGTACAAATTGGCACTTGCCTTCACAAAGGTCACACATGAGGACATCTCACAGTGATCGATTGTCCCTTGTGTAATTGCCACTTGAATGTATTGGTATTGAACCACATTAATGCTTTTCTTCTTCAACAAATGAGGACAGTCACTCTAAAGACAACATGATAATGTACACTCACTGTAAGGACAGTCACAAATGAGGACATCTCACAGTGACTGTCCCTTGTGTAATTGCCACTTGAATGTATTGCTATTGAACCACATTAATGCTTTTCTTCTTCAACAAATGAGGACAGTCACTCTAAAGACAACATGATAATGTACACTCACTGTAAGGATAGTCACAAATGAGGACATCTCACAGTGACTGTCCCTTGTGTAATTGCTGCTTGAATTACACAAGGTACAGTCATTGTGAGATGTCCTCATTTGTGACAAGGACAGTCACACATGAGGACATCTCACAGTGATTGTCCCTTGTGTAATTGCCACTTGAATGTATTGCTATTGAACCACATTAATGCTTTTCTTCTTCAACAAATGAGGACAGTCACTCTAAAGACAACATGATAATGTACACTCACTGTAAGGACAGTCACAAATGAGGACATCTCACAGTGACTGTCCCTTGTGTAATTTCCGCTTGAATTACATAAGGGACAGTCTTTGTGAGATGTCCTCATTTGTGACAAGGATAGTCACACATGAGGACATCTCACAGTGATTGTCCCTTGTGTAATTGTCACTTGAATGTATTGCTATTGAACCACATTAATGCTTTTCTTCTTCAACAAATGAGGACAGTCACTCTAAAGACAACATGATAATGTACACTCACTGTAAGGACAGTCACAAATGAGGACATGTCACAGTGACTATCCCTTGTGTAATTGCCGCTTGAATTACACAAGGGACAGTCATTGTGAGATGTCCTCATTTGTGACAAGGACAGTCACACATGAGGACATCTCACAGTGATTGTCTGTAATGTCCCCTTTTTGGCTAACTTGGAAAACAGGAACAATTACTCCACTTCTCAGACTTACTCTATTAGATACTTACAATTAAACTAAGTAATGGAGGTTACTTAAGATATCAACCGCTATTTCAGATTCAATCACAATATGTGTGCAAGATGATATTGATACCAATATGTTTAATAGCACTGTCGGATATAATGATATGAAATATGCTATGAATATGATGTTTCCTATCACTTATAGTGATAGTATAATGATGGTATGTCTGATATAAACAATATCGATATACAATCAATAAGTATTGCTTACAGCAATGTATTTGTTGTGTCTGATATGATGATGTAATTATGCAAATGTGTAATATCGCTATGAGTGATATGTTGCTATTTCAGATTCTGAATTATATGCTTGCAACTTCAAATATTGATGCTGTTTCTGACTATCCTTTCTATCTGTGCAATCATGGTGTTGTCTCTGATCTGCAATGATAAACTTGAAACCAAACTGCCAAAGGCAGATGCTCTATTGAGTATATCCAAATATGGATAAGTAAATAAAGTTCTAATGATGCCTTGAGTGACTGACGAGAATGCATTCTTATATTGTCTTTAAAAAATGAAGAGATGCTATGAATGAGACGTGTCTTGTTTCTTCCTCCATGTCCCTTTGTTAATCACACCTTTCCATAATCCGACAGTTCACATAATATTATTTCATTATTTTCTGATCATAGATAACTCCCAGATTGACTCAATATCAAATCTTTTTATGAAGGTAATCTTCCCTAATTGGTAGTGCAACCAGTAGTTAACATCCATTGTGTTTGTATTAGTTTGGTCTAACTATCATTAGTATTTAGTCAATCGATATTAACTCTTGCCTTATCCCATATTGTTATGATGATATCCAATCTTTCTACTCTGATATAAGTCGATATCATTTTCTGATAATTGTCCATTTATTGGTTGATTGCTGGTAATGGAGTTTGATCTTCAAATTGACTTCCATTCCTATTAATACTTAAGGATACATTGTACTTATTATCCATGACTGATGCCTCATTCATCAATAGCTTGTGATATAATCACTGATGCTTTTGTGTTTCTACAAGATGTGGTTTATCTCAGACAATCGATAATCTTTCAATCCTTTAGTCGATATCCTCCTATGTGGTGTCTATTGATATAGATAGTAGAATTCAATCTAGTTTATGTTATTGTCATGATAACATAGGAAGTGATGGTGCATATTTGCTAGCGGGTCTTCATGTTTGATATTGCTTTATCGGATATGTCATTGTCTAAACTTGTGCAATTAATGATTATTTATAATATATGAATGGTTATCCTTCTTGCTTATCAATACATCTTCTAAAACACATAGCGACCTATCCCTTATTCATATCATGTTGATCTTGACTACATAGTATTTGGTTCATTAATCATCCTCTCATGGTATCGATGTGTAATGACTAGTGATTGTTGTATCACTTCTTCATTCCTCATCGTGATAGATAATGCAGATGTTTAATGTAGATGTATATCGATTACAGATATTCGATATTACTTTAAACGTTATTATTATTATTATTATTATTAATGTTATTGTTATTATTAAATATTATAATTAATGATGTTAGTAATATTAATAATATTATAATAAATATTATTATAGTGATAACATATTGTTTTATATTGAGAGGTTTATTAATATTATTTATATATTAAAATTATTATATCAATAATTGATTTAATATTATTACTTAATATATTATTATAATATAATATATATAATTTATTAATAATTATTTATTATTAATTTATATTATAATTATAATCATAATTATATTATTTATTAATATTTTAATATTATTTAATTAACATATTACTTATTATGCTAACTATATATTATTATTATCTTTTGATAATAATTATATATTATTGTTATATACTGTTAATAATAGATTATTATATATCATCTAATCATTTTATTATTATACTAAGTTCAATATGTCACGGCTCATGACATTGTCCCTTGTGTAATTGCCACTTGAATGTATTGCTATTGAACCACATTAATGCTTTTCTTCTTCAACAAATGAGGACAGTCACTCTAAAGACAACATGATAATGTACACTCATTGTAAGGACAGTCACAAATGAGGACATCTCACAGTGACTGTCCCTTGTGTAATTGCCACTTGAATTACACAAGGGACAGTCATTGTGAGATGTCCTCATTTGTGACAAGGACAGTCACACATGAGGACATCTCACAGTGATTGTCCCTTGTGTAATTGCCACTTGAATGTATTGCTATTCAACCACATTAATGCTTTTCTTCTTCAACAAATGAGGACAGTCACTCTAAAGACACCATGATAATGTACACTCACTGTAAGGACAGTCACAAATGAGGACATCTCATAGTGACTGTCCCTTGTGTAATTTCCACTTGAATGTATTGCTATTCAGCCACATTAATGCTTTTCTTCTTCAACAAATGAGGATAGTCACTCTAAGGACAACATGATAATGTACACTCACTGTAAGTGTACATTATCATGTTGTATTACAAATGGACCTTATGTTGGTCGGGATATAAGTGCAAAAAAAAAAAGGAACGTTGTCATTTGTGTTTTCAACAGCGCCGAGAGAGATTCCCTCCGCGAAATCAAGCGGGTTATCATTTGTGTTTTGAAAAAAGCGGGTTGTCATTTGTGTTTTGAACAGCACCGAGAGAGATTCCCTCCGTGAAATCAAGCGGGTTGTCATTTGTGTTTTCAACAGCGCCGAGAGAGATTCCCTCCGCAAAATCACAGCTACAATTTCTGAGTACGTTGGGTTTATTTTTCTTTTGTCATTATTATTTAATCTGGTATTCAGCTGTTAGAGAGCTAAAATACCCAGAAATGAGGACATATCTGTGTTGAATTTATTGTTAGCGGCTTTGGTTATTTAGAATGCTTCCCCACAATACTTAATTACACAAGGGACAGTCACTGTGAGATGTCCTCATTTGTGACAAGGACAGTCACACATGAGGACATCTCACAGTGACTGTCCCTTGTGTAATTGCCACTTGAATGTATTGCTATTCAACCACATTTATGGGCCCGTTTGGACCACGACACATAGTAGCATCTACAGAGAAGAATATCCCAGGTGTAACAAGTTGTAAGAATATACCAACAGTTCTAAGAAGTTCCCTAGCACGTAGTAGCATCTACAGAGAAGAATATACAACATGAGGGCAGCCACTGTAAAGACAACATGATAATGTACACTCATTGTATGTGTACATTATCATGTTGTCTTTACAGTGACTGAGCTCATTCAAGTGGCAATTACACAAGGGACAGTCACTGTGAGATGTCCTCATTTGTGACAAGGACAGTCACACATGAGGATATCTCACAGTGACTGTCCCTTGTGTAAGCCACTTGAATGTATTGCTATTCAACCACATTTATGGGCCCGTTTGGACCACGGCACACAGTAGCATCTACAGAGAAGAATATCCCAGGTGTAACAAGTTGTAAGAATATACCAACAGTTCTAAGAAGTTCCCTAGCACATAGTAGCATCTTCTAATTGTCTATACCACTTCACAAGGTATTGTTTGCACACATTGTTTTTGGTTCTTTTGATGACCCTTGTTTTGAAATTGCTATTAGGCCTTGTAGCTTATATGTTTTGATTGCTGGAGAGCTTCTAAAGCTAAGCAAGAAGACCATTGCACGAGTTATAGCCGCGCGCTCAGGTTTGAAAATTGTATATTTTTTAATCTAATGTATATTTTAATCCTTTTGCCATGTCATGTAATATGTCTTGCCTTGTAGCTTATATGTTTTGAAATTGCTGTTAGGCCTTGTAGCTTATATGTTTTGATTGCTAGAGAGCTTCTAGAGCTAAGCAAGAAGACCATTGCACTAGTCGTAGCCGCGCGCTCAGGCATGAAAATTGTATATTTTTTAATCTAATGTATATTTTAACTAGACTTTTAAAATATTAAAGGATAGGTCTAAGAAGATTTGTGTACTTTTGACAATTTTGCTTAGTCACTGAAAGTTGTAGACCGAAGTTTTCATAGCCCAATTTTTGCTTCCTGCGAAGAACTATCATGTCAGATAATATAAGTGAAGAACAAAATAGGGAGACAATCGCTAGATTGTGGTCTAACTTGAAAAGAAAAGGTGATGGAAAATGTTATTGTCCCTGCAAAATTTGTAAGGGCTTAAACCGTAGAAGATTGCTAATCAAAACAGTTAAGAGACATTGTAGGGAGAATGGTCACATTGAAGGGGGGCATGACTATCATCCACTGGTAAGTTGTTCATTATATCATTTTAACAATTTATATACATATGAAATCACTTGATGATGAGTTGAAGATCATGGTTTATTTATGTTAATCAATTTTATATAGGTTGATCTCCCCAGGGAAGTACATGATATGGAGGAACATGGGGGTACGAATATCCAAGGTGAAGATAATGATCCCATGGAAGATGACGATCATGCGCCAGAAAACACAATTGAAGATGATGGTATAAATACATTGATCCATGACACATTTAGTCCAAGCGGATCTGATCATGATGATGATGATAGCCTTGATGTACCTCTACTTGAGAAGGCATACGAGCCCCTATACAAAGACTCCCAAACAACTCTTCTCTCTGCTGTATTGTTGTTGTTGAACTTGAAGGTTATGAATGGTTTATCCAACATAACAATGTCACGTATGTTAAGGTATGTCATATATGTCTTTATAGTTAACAAAGGGTGAATAATGTACCACTAATATTGTTTATATTAACAACTTATATTTTTTGCTGTAGATTGATAGGCGAGTTTTTGTTACCACCATCAAATATTCTACCTCGCTCATATCGAGAATTATCTGCTATTATGAAAGATATTGGAATGGAGTATCAAGCAATACATGCTTGTCCCAATGATCATATTATATATTATAAAGAACATGAATTTGCAACACAATGCCCTGTATGTCATACGAGTAGATATCAAACAGATCGAATAACAAAAAAAGTGCCTCACAAGGTTCTTCGTTACATCCCCATTATTCCACGGATGCGAAAATTATTCAGGTGTACTAGCTTGGCACAATTTATGGATTACCATGCACGCAATAGAAGTCGAGATGACATTATTCGAATCCCTGCGGATGGTTCGGCATTTATGCACATAGAGGAAAAGTGGCAACACTTCAAAGAAGAACCTCGTAATCTCAGGCTTTCATTGGCAGCGGATGGTGTCAATCCATTTGGAGAGATGAGATCTGTTTGCTCGGTGTGGCCTGTTTTTGTTATCAACAATAACATTCCTCCGTGGATGTCAATAAAGAGGGAGCACATTATGTTGGCAATGATTGTTCCAAGTATTTTATCATTTGATAGTTATTAATTTACATGTACTTACAAATCTTACAGTAAAATGGTCACAATAATTATGTAATTTTACTGTTCATTCAAGTAGGTAAATATCAAGTTAAAGATATGAATGTATATATTGAGCCTCTTATTGATGAGTTGGTGGAGTTATGGAACGGTGTCACTATGTATGACATGTCTAGACCAATAGGACAAAGACAATTTCAATTCCATGCAATACTTGTATGGACAATACATGATGCCCCAGGGCTAACACATTTTTGTGGTATGTTATAGTGAATTCAAGCTGCGCATGATAATTCTAATTATAAAAATCAACATATTTAATAATCCAATTATATCATTATCTTGTAGGTCTTCAAACAAAGGGAAAATTTGCATGTCCAGTTTGTGGTCCAAAGATGAAATCTCGTCATTCAAAAAGTTTAGGAAAGCATGTGTTTGATGAGTACAGACACTTCCTCCACAGGAATCATAAGTATCGAAGTATGGAAAAACATCTTTTCAATGGGAAAGAAGAGACTACATCAAAGCCACGAAGAATGACACCTCACCTATGGAAGTTGGAATATAATAGAATTAATCGTCGAGGTAATGTCGTTCCACTTAATGGTTTATGTTTGTAATTTATATATTTCTATTGTGATTTTTGTTTACTAATTATGTAATTGATGATCGTGAAGGTTGTCAAGGCACTACTGACAACCTTCCAAAGGGACTAAAAAGCTATCCCAGACAATTTAGTAGGTTTCCCTACTACGAGGACCTACAAATTGTGCATTTGTTTGATCTTATGCATGTTGGAAAGAATATAACAGAGACATTGTGGAAAATACTGGATGGAAGGTGTGACAAAGAAAAAATTGTCAAAATTTGTAATGACATTCATGAATCCAATCATGCACTGAAGAATTTCATTCACTCAAATAGCAATAGAGATCAGATTAATATAAGTGCCCTTCCTTGGTTATTAACGGAGCAGCAAAGTGATGCCATAAAAGAAGTCATACGAAAAATTCAATTTCCCACAGGATTTGCTGGGAACATAAGCAATCTCATATCAAAGAAAAGTGAATTTGGGCCAGGGCTCAAAACGCATGATTGGCATACTTTCATCAAGGTAAGTTATGTTCTTCTGTATTTACAATATATTCATAAACTACGTGTACTATTCATTATGTTATGTTAGAAAATAATGAAATGATTGGTTTATAATTACTGCAGTACGTGCTACCTCTATCTCTCCCAGAGCACTTCAACAATAACATCAAACAAGTGATATATGATCTTGGAAAATACATGAGGTAAGCAGTAATATCTGTTCAATTTGTTGTATATATTTATTATATTCGCGATTTGTTTTTCTTGCTATGTAATCTATTGTATATTATTTTGTAAAGTCTCGTATTTATATATTTTTTGTGACTTGAATCTCTTAATGTAGGTGGTTGTCATCTAAAGAAATCCATAAAGAAGATATAAACTATTGGAAGAGAAGAATTCCTCATTTATTGTGTGAAATGCAAAAGTGTCTACCTCCAACTTTTTTCAATGCACAAGAACACTACCTCATACACCAAGTTGAGGAGATTGAATTGTGTGGACCTGCACACACTAGGTCAATGTGGATGGTTGAGAGGCACTTGAAATCTTTGAAGGCTTTGGTTCAACAAAGAGCACATCCTGAGGGTTCTATGGTAGAGGGATACATGGTATACCAGACTATGGTGTACATTACTGAATATCTTCCTAAGTTTGCTTCAAATATCCATGTAGATCGCATTTGGGATCTCGACCCTTTTAAAAAATTCAAAGGGGAGTACTTGATGGGGAAAGGTAGATTGAGGAAAGTGACAGGTAATAAATTATAAGATGTTATTGTAATAAATTATTTCTTAATCTTCAAAATAAATTGGTTGTAAGTCTTTTTTTTTTTTGTACAGTTGCTCGAGAGTGGGATGCACTACATTTGTATATTGCAAACAATCTTGATTGGATGATGGTATGGATTGAACGATGTCAACATTCTGGTCACACATTAACATGGGAAGGTGTATCTTCATTGGTTAAAGAAGCTCATCGTAATGGAGATTCTAATGTTACGCAAAGGGAAATAGATTTAGCATATGGTTTAAGAGATTTCCAGGTACGTACAAAATTATTAATCACCCGTATGTTTATCAACTCACGATATAATAATTTTGACATGTTTCACATATTATTGCAGGTTAAACACCACAAGGGTATGTTCTGTAATGGTCAAAAATTTCGCGTCAAAGTGTTGGATGACACGAAGAAAACTTGTGATTCTGGAATAACTGCAGTCTTTCAAGTGACTAATATTTCATCTAGAAATGACTTAGATCCTCAAGAGTCTAAAAATCAATACTATGGCATTTTGGATGATATACTTGAGTGCGACTTTAGTTCCTTCAAATTAGTACTCTTCATTGTCAAATGGTACAGGCTACGACTTAATCCAAATGATCCTAATAGAACTGTTATTGAACATGATAATAGATTTACAATGGTTAATACAAGGTCGTTTGAGCCAGTTGGGGATGAGCCCTATGTTCTTCCAAGCCAATGTGAGCAGGTATTTTACTCAGAGGTTTCACATAAACCGGGTTGGTCATTTGTTGTTAGACATGAACCGAGAGGAAGGCCGATAAAGTATAATGCGATGGAAGAAGAAGATACCGAAGAAGTAGAAGATGATGTAGATGATGATCACGATCGACAATTATTGGATGATGTTCCTGAGACAAATTTTCATGAAGAAGAAGAAGAAGATGATGCTGCTACTGATGATGATGATGAAGATGATGTTGATGTTGATGATGATGATGTTGATGATGATGACAATGACGACAACGACGACGACGAGGACGATGATGATGATGACGATGATGAGGATGATGATGATGATGATGATGATGATGATGAAATTTAAAGGTATGCCATCAATCCTTAATGTATTTAATATTCATTTCTTGATAGAAATATATTTGTCTTAAATGGTTACATAGTTTATTCATTATCTATTTAAAAGCTATAAGTGTTATAATGTGTACGTTTTAATGTTTTTAATTTTTATGTGATGCTTATGATGGATGTGATTATGATTATGATGTGATTATGCTCACGATAATTGAATTACATTTGCAGGAAATTGAACCCCTTTCAAGAGCATCCCGCACAGTCTCATGGATCGACAGGTATAAGTCAATACACCTTATAGAAAGTCTATTTAATACACTTATCAATAGTAAGATTGATGTCTTCTAAGATCTCTCCCATTTGTAGGTACCAGCAAATAGGTATTTGTCAGAAGTGTCTTCCTCGAGTGAGGGAAATATAGGAATAGAAGAGGAAAGTGAGACATGCAGTTTATCTAGAATAGGGAGATTAACTAGAGGTCAAAGGACTAGAAGGAAATTCAATAAACACATGAAATTTTTCCTTGCTCAAGGGGGGTCATGTTCTTATGATGATGAGATGAAAGGCGACATCGAGGTGCCCTTGAGGTACCAACATCTACAGAAACATTGGGTACCCAAGGAACTTCCTCCAATAAACACTAATTTTTGTGTTAATGAGAGGATATATTGCATAGCACCATCATCATTACATGGTTTGGGCCTATTTTCTATGGATGGCATAAAGGTGTCTTACAACAAAGTTTCTGAATTGATGAAGTATGTTGGACCATGTTACGATTACAAAAGTTGGATGCATATTGTTCAATATAAAAAAAGTATGCATAGGTATGCACTCTCGGCAAATTATATACAACAGCAAGACAATAATCAAAGTAAAAGTGTGGCTATATACATTGATGGAAGGCCAAAAGCAATAGGGAATATTGCAGGTTTTATAAATAGTACACGACCTGGGTCAACTATAAAGCAACCCAATTGCATATTTGAGGCGCGCGAGGGAAATCGTGTATTCATCTGTGCGATAAAATCAATACGTGCAGGAGAAGAGCTGCTTATTGATTACAATTTGAACCGCATAGATACAAACGAGGCTACTATCATGGGGGTGGTACATACTATTAAACCAACTTCTAATCAATGACTCCAACATACCATTTAGTTATTAAATTTTTGGCTAACATTTTTATACTTGATCTTTGACACAGGGGCACAATATGGAGCAACCGCCCGAAGGTGATGGTGATGATATTCCTAGCTCATCTACACATGAGCAGGTAAAACTCATTGTAATTGTGCAAACTAGATAGAAGCAAAATGTTATTTTTTTTAATGTTATTTTCTTCATTGTTTTGGAGTAATTTTGATAATACTAATACTATTGTTGTCACAGAGGGCCGGTGGTCGGAGAGAGGGAAAGCAACCTGTAGTCCCTCAGGAGTCCCCCCTTGTGGACCCTTTTTTTATTGATTTAGCAGAGACCGATGACCCGATCGGTTCCATTAAAAAGCTGCTAAAGAAAATTGGGAAAGAACTTCTACGTTTGGTATCCATACATCCTCAGACTCAGGAAATAAAAGACAGGGCAGCTGAGTTGTTGCGCACTTCTAAAAACTTTAAAGTAAGTATTAATGAAATTTTTAATTATTACAAGAGTTCAATAATGGTTTTTATGTTATGCTCTTTTATGACATTAATTAAAATATGGATGCATTGTCTTTACAGAGTTATTTGCGTAATTTTGAACCCCATTCCCATGATGAGGCCGGTATTGCAAGTGGTTCAGGTAGATCACATGTTCCATTCCCCACTTGTGTTTTCCACTGAATATATATAGGAATGATCATAATCATTGACAATACATGCTCGAACAATCTTTTTTTTTAATGCTCTAACAATCTTGTCCATGCTAGTCCACGCGTTCTATATTTATGCATGCTCTAACAATTTTATTCTTCAGCTCCTTTCCATGATGATATGACAATGCCGCCTCCATCCAGGACAGCCACAAATGTCTTGCCGACTGCCATGTCAACAACACACAGCCTAAATGCACCAACTGTTGCACCATCTACTGGTACACAAATCCCTCTTTTTCTCTCTTTTGTTATGTGTTTAAGTGTTATGTGTTTACGATGTAGATCCCTTGATTGTGTTTGTGCCATGGGTGCTCTGCACCAATTTATTTCCCTTGAAGTATTATTTCTTGGAGGCATTTGATAATGGTTTTCATTTTTTGCAATAGGAGATGCAACAAGTCCCGATGCAACATCATTTCCTGGATGTTCCCGTGTTCCTAGTATGGGAACGGTGAAGGATTGCGTATTGATCATCAGCGACGATGAAGGTGTTCCCTTAAAAGTATCCAAACTTCCAGGTACTTTAAAGTTATTATTATTCTATAGTGATATAATAGTAATTTAGTTTTTGATCACTCTTCATCGACTAATGATCCCATGATTATTTTGTAGGGAATGATATTTTTTGGCGAAAACTTGGTGACGAGTGTTTGCGGATATTCGGGCCCACCATACGTACATGGTGGAACATCATATCCTAACTAAAACCCCAAACCACTATTTTGATTTCATATCATTGCTAGAATAGTTTTCCTTTTCATCAATTTCTTGAACTATATTAAAGGTAGCTTCTCTTCATTTATGAGTCTAACATGTTTTTTTTTACTTAAAAGGTGGAATAACCAAGATAAAAAGTTGAAGGATGATCTTGTACATAGTATGACCCAGCTTTTTGGACCTCGTGCATTCGAGAGAAACAAGCTCCTTGAAAGAGCTGGTTTATGTTTGAAGTATATTAGGGACCAGTACAGGAAATATTTAGAGGTTAACCCAAGGCACGAGCGTCCACCCTGTGTTCTTGAGGCTGAGTGGCAGGGTTTGATTTTGGATGGAAAGTATAAAGCCGACATGAAAAAAGGAATTACGCCAGTAGAGAGTAGAGCAAGGTATGTGATACTTTTGAGAATGTAATTATGTACTAATTAACCTCTAAATTTTTCCTATACTGGTCTCTAACATATTTCAAACTTTTCATAGATTGCCTGACACATCAAAGGCAACAAAGGCAAGATTAGAAAAGCACGGGACACACAAGCTCGGCTCTGGTGGTTTTTCCAAACTTCAAGCACGAGTTGTAAGTATTAGTAAATGAAAACTTGTATCAATTTTTTTATATATTGCAAGGAAATTTTTTTTGATCAAACAATGCAAGTAAAATTCACCATACCAAGAAAAAATGTAGGGGTCAGAGTTCAATAGATGCCTCACAGAAGAGGACAAGAGAATTGGCTTCCAACAAGGCTATAGAGCCGTGGCTGAACGGCTACGAGCTGAAATCAGTGTGCAAGGTTCAAATAATGATGCATCTGAGCCACAGGTAAATAAGCTAAATGAAATTTATTTCAAATTGAATACTTTACCAATTAGTCTATTTGATGTTAAGTTCTAATATAAAGTGAGTATATTTGTTTTAAGAAAGCAATGATAACAATGTGTAGGATATTGGAATGCAGCCTGACAATCCTTCTACACAATCTATGCATAATGAAGGTTCGCATGATGTGCATCCTAGTGGTGGAGGTATACATTTGCTATTAAAATTTTTATATGTAATTACAATTGGTGTTTGGATTAATGTAACATTTTGTATAGCAACTGTAGAGGATCGAGGGGTCGGTGCTCATGAGCATGTTGAGGTTGAGTCTAGACAAAATGATGTGGCCAGATCAGGTAATTAAAGAGCGCCACAGTTATGTTCTTTAAAATAATTAAATACTTGTAACAATTATAATTAAATATTTTAAATTTAACTCTTTTATTTGTTATTGTAGAGGACCCCCCTTTGCAGCAGCATAGGAATTTGAGATCATCAAGAACAAAGAACAAAACAACTGATGAGGGGGGTATTGATGATAACACTGATGCTCCTCTTAGAGCTTACATAGAAAAAAAAATTAGAAAGAGAAAAAAGAAATGATTGTCATCTAAATACCTTAATTGATAATGACTGAATTTTATGTCTCAATGAATTTAATTATGTGCTAATGAATGTTCATGAATTATGTGTTTATTTTCATATTGATGAATGTTGTGTGTTAACGAATCTAATGTGTTAATGAATGTTATCATGTGATATTGATTGAATGTTACATTTTATTAATAATTGAAAGAATGAATGAATGTTAGATGTTAACGGGGAATGTAGAGTGATGTTAGGGGGAGGGGGGTGGGGCCAAATGAGCTTCCACCTTCACGTGGTTGGCCCTGTTTAGTAGAGAATATTAAACTATATTCTCGAAACAAAGTGAAGCTCAATAAGATACTAAATGAGTCAAAATGGTTATCAAGGTCCTCTATCCATAAGATACTTGTAGTCAAAATGGTTATTAATAAGATACTTGTAGTCAAAATGGTTATCTAGGTCCTCTATCCATTCCATAAGTTCTTCACCATTCAAACTTCCTCCATAACAAGGAATGTGCTCTAGGTTAGTCATGAAGCCTAGCATGGACTCTCTGTCAGATAGAGCCACTATTTCAGAGCCTTTTTTGTGCATTTCCTTCAAGCACTGTACAGTGTACGGATGTGAAAGGGAGGGCAGACCAGTGTGGAAGTTAGAGTATTTATATCTTATGCTTTGAGAGTTTATTTGGTAGATTCAAGACACCTTATATCAAAGTTATTCCTTTTTCTTATCTGTTGTTCTGTCAAACCCTCATTTTTTGGGTTATTGCATTCAAATGGCCTTAACTTGCAAATAAACCATAGGATATCCTCTGTTCTTTGTAAAATGCAAGTTAAGGGGGTTTATTTTCATATTTTAAAAGCTTTGGAATAGGATACTAAGCCAGAGAATTTCAAGAGCAAGCCCTAGGTCAAGAATCTCAATGTTCTTGACTAGGAGTTGATGGATTATGCAAGATCAGAGGGTAGCGGCAAGTAAAGGACCTCAAACCTTGTTGAATCTAGATCTTTAGAGCATGGTGGACATCTTCAAACTCTGATCTTGGTTTCATGCACCCATTTTCAATGCCTTGTTTTGGAACCCACACCCAAAGGCATGCATTAGGTCTGCGGACTCAATAAGGACATTGATATGCTGGAGTGGAGTCAAGGTCTGGGAGTTGGAGGATTGTTAGAACATCAAAAAGGGTACTCAAAAAACATATAAGTTCATAAGGTCCTTTGTCAAATTGAAGAGTTATTGCTGCAGAACAGGTTTTGGAGACCTACTAGAGTCACTAGGTCTATTTGGACCCGTTTGGACCACGACACACAGTAGCATCTACAGAGAAGAAGTTTGGTATGCAATGGTCTTGAAACCTCCTGAGAAATTCTTGGTATGCATTTGTGTGGTGCAAAAGCTTCGTTGAAAGAGAAAAAGAAGAAAAGAATAGAAATGATTTTTTTTCTTTTTATGTCATATACTGTAACCAGCTACTTATAACTTGCAAAAATTATTATAACCATTTGAAATTGAAACTTAGTTTAATGTGAAACTGAGAACTGCTTTATTAGAGCTTTCTGTGATTTAGATTCAGACATCAAGAACATTGTTTGCCTAATATTGTGATTAATGTTTATTTATTAATATCTCATACTGACAAACAATTGATAATTGTAGGGAAAACGTCATTGGGGGTCTTTGAGGATCCACCAGAAGCCAAGGAGAAAATGTATTCAAATGCTAAAGATGGTGTAACAGTCCTTACAGCTGTTGAACCTTGCTGTGTAGATCATCTCTGATTCTCCAAGTTCAACAGTACTATGGTATTCCTTTGGATACTTCTAATGGTAAATTTCAGACATCAAGTTCTTTTCGTATGAAACTACTACATTTGTAATCTGTAGTTTTAAACTTTTAGTTTATAAATGTTCATCAGCTTTAGTTCGTATGCTGCCATTTCAAGTATGATTAATGAAGTTACCTTTATCACAGGATGAAAGTGAGCAGTCAGCATACTGGTACGGAGCTGGCAGCATTGATATGGTGACTAGGGCATCGTTTAATGGTGGTATTGTGTTTTCCCGTATTTAGGGCATCGGCCTTTTGAAGCATTGCCTTCATCTTTCTTAAGTCTGAGTTTTAAGTTTGTTTATCTCTCTCGGCACTGTTGAAAATACAAATGACAACGTTCTTGTTTGTTTTGCCCTTATATCCCGATGTGATTTCGCGGAGGGTTACGACGCTGTTGAAAACACAAATGAAAACACAAATCCCTTGTGTAATTGCCACTTGAAGGAGGACAGTCACTGTAAAGACAACATGATAATGTACACTTACAGCCCGTGTACATTATCATTGTGTCTTTAGAGTGACTATCCTCATTTGTTGAAGAAGAAAAGGATTAATGTGGCTGAATAGCAATACATTCAAGTGGCAATCACACAAGGGACAGTCACTGTGAGATGTCCTCATTTGTGACTGTCCTTACAGTGAGTGTACATTATCATGTTGTCTTTAGAGTGACTGTCCTCATTTGTTGAAGAAGAAAAGCATTAATGTGGTTCAATAGCAATACATTCAAGTGGCAATTACACAAGGGACAATCGATCACTGTGAGATGTCCTCATGTGTGACTATCCTTGTCACAAATGACTATCCTTGTAAAGACAACATGATAATGTACACATACAATGAGTGTACATTATCATGTTGTCTTTACAGTGGCTGCCCTCATGTTGTATATTCTTCTCTGTAGATGCTACTATGTGCTAGGGAACTTCTTAGAACTGTTGGTATATTCTTACAACTTGTTACACCTGGGATATTCTTCTCTGTAGATGCTATTGTGTGCCGTGGTCCAAACAGGCCCATAAATGTGGTTGAATAGCAATACATTCAAGTGGCAATTACACAAGGGACAGTCACTGTGAGATGTCCTCATGTGTGACTGTCCTTGTCACAAATGAGGACATCTCACAGTGACTGTCCCTTGTGTAATTGCCACTTGAAGGAAAAAAGCATTAATGTGGTTCAATAGCAATGTATTCAAGCGACAATTACACAAGGGATAATCACTCTGAGATTTCCTCATTTGTGACTATCCTTACAGTGAGTGTACATTATCATGTTGTCTTTACAGTGACTGTCCTCATTTGTTGAAGGAAAAAAGCATTAATGTGGTTCAATAGTGATGCAGAGTAGTCAGGGCTTTTAGAATATACAAATATACATCCTTAACTCTCATTCCACCAAGGAAGAAGGAATTCCAATGGTTGAAACATGAGTTAAGGTCTTTACATCAGTCAAACCCTGAAAATGAGGGTTTGTAAACAATGCACAGAAAATTTGAAATAACTTAGATATAAAACAAAGAGAATCAATCAAACCAACTTCCAAAGCATCAGATGTCACTATTACAACTTCCAGGCAAATTTTATCATCCAACCACCATCTGTACAGCCGTACAGAGTTCGTTTTTCACCAGAAATGCACTAAAACAGGGTTATTTTTATTTTTTATGAAAGCAAAATGATTACAATACTGGTTCTCTGTCTGTCTTCGACCATTTGAAGCCTAAAATAGGCTCTCCAAACGTTGGTTCAACCATCTAGGTGGTTAGAACAGTTTATCCAACAAATGTCAACTTTGCTAAGAAACTTTTAAAGTTGCATTACAACTTTGCAAACAACTTTGCCGAGAAGGTTAAAAATGTGTTGTGAAACTTTAGGAACCTTATTAAAGTTATTTTGGACCTTCAAACTTCTTAACAACATCTAAAAGACACCTAATAAACACTTACTATGCTCATTTCATCCAAGGACTCAAAAGATGCCCAAGGTTTATAAGTCACCAAGGGGTCTTGTGTCCAACAAGTGGATGTTTATAAGGAGATAAAATCAATCCTTAATATTTATTACAAACCAAGAAAACATCTAAAACTCCTATTCTAATTTATTGTCATTCAAAAAGACTCTGATTTGTCATTCAAAAAGACTCTGATTTGTCAATCAAAAGGACCTTTCACCAGTCAATCCTTCAAAGCTCCAAGGTGAAAATCTTATGTTCCAATTGATAGGATTTGACTCCTTGGCTTCATGGAAACTTCCTTCAATCATGGTGTCTTTGGCTTGCATTAGGGATGCCCCTGCATCAAATAGCAATGCATTCAAGTGGCAATTACACAAGGGACAGTACATGCCCATTAAAGTTGGTGTTTTGTTATCCAGCATGACAATGGAGACAACATACTCTGTGTCAATTTTACTGATCAAATTTCCCTCCGCCAGGCAAAGCAACAATCTGGGTATGATAAGGTGAAATTTTGTAGTCCTTTTGGGTATGATAACAGTTCCAGTTTCCAATAAGATGGTTCATTTTTATAATCTAGCTTCAATTTCTCTTGTGAAAATCTTTTTTTCATTTTATGGGTGGTAAAATATAATTATTATGCTAGAGGTGTGTACTTATGGATGATAATGAAACAAAATGATAAGATTTAAGACTCTTGTTTTTTTTTTAAATAGCAATTTAAATTTCCTTCTATTATAAATTACTGTTTTTCTATTTTTTAATGTATCTTTCCAAATCTTTTATATCAATTTTATTTATGAAATATAAATATATTAATAATGTTTTAGTGTTTTTAGGATTAGTTTATATCAATTCTATGTATCATCATTCGTCATTCAATTGTCAGTATTATTAATTTAGACTGTGCAATTGTAGAACTACTCGAATATGGGTTGGATGGATACTCAAGCAGGGGAACCCTCCTCAAATATCTCAAGCAGTGAACTTGGAAAAATGTGTCCTGAAGGAACCCTTTCCATCAGAGAGATAAAAGTACAAACAAGTAAAAGAAGCAGGCTCTGCAAATATGTTTTTGAGAAGAAAAATGATAGATTATTCGAGTATGGTTCATGAGGTATATTAAAAAGACATTTTTTTTCTTATTATAATAAAAGAGGAAGTTGTGAATGTCAAAGTTGAGTGAAACAAAAATTATTTTCATCAAATTTTATTAGGCTTGCTTTTGGGAATAGTTTCTTACAATATTGCTATTAAGATTTTTATTGTGTAGTTTTTAGATTAGGTTTATAAAATTATATTTCATGAGTAGTGATTCATATTAATCAATTAACGATACTTTTGGAAGGTATTTTCAATGTGTCAAATTTTGATATTTTTACAAGAATTAGATTGTGTAATTTTTTTAATTAAAGTCATTGACTCATATTTCATAAATAATAGTTCTCATGAATCCATCTCTTATAAGATTGAATAGTCTATTTAGGAAGTATTTCTGATAGTATGTCAAATTATGATATTACTATTACCATTAGATTGCATGGCTTTGAAGTCAACCTCGTTGACCCATATTCTTCTCTGTAGATGCTACTATGTGCTAGGGAACTTCTTAGAACTGTTGGTATATTCTTACAACTTGTTACACCTGGGATATTCTTCTCTGTAGATGCTACTATGTGCCGCAGTCCAAACGGGCCCATAAATGTGGTTGAATAGCAATACATTCAAGTGGCAATTACACAAGGGACAGTCACTGTGAGATGTCCTCATGTGTGACTGTCCTTGTCACAAATGAGGACATCTCACAGTGACTGTCCCTTGTGTAATTTCCACTTGAATGAGGACAGTCACTGTAAAGACAACATGATAATGTACACATACAATGAGTGTACATTATCATGTTGTCTTTACAGTGGCTGCCCTCATGTTGTATATTCTTCTCTGTAGATGCTACTATGTGCTAGGGAACTTCTTAGAACTGTTGGTATATTCTTACAACTTGTTACACCTGGGATATTCTTCTCTGTAGATGCTACTGTGTGCTGGGGTCCAAACGGGCCCATAAATGTGGTTGAATAGCAATACATTCAAGTGGAAATTACACAAGGGACAGTCACTGTGAGATGTCCTCATGTGTGACTGTCCTTGTCACAAATGAGGACATCTCACAGTGACTGTCCCTTGTGTAATTGCCACTTGAATGAGGACAGTCACTGTAAAGACAACATGATAATGTACACAAGTACCGTGAAGGTAGTTGCAAGTTACGGCTGTTTCATTGCATACCCAAAACAATGAAGATGTTACGGTCCACAAAACGTTTGTGCTTGAAAGATGAACAAATAAAATTAAACTTCTAAATAACCAGAGCTGCTAACAATAAATTCAACACAGATATGTCCTCATTTCTGGGTATTTTAGCTCTGTAACAGCTGAATACCAGATTACATAATAATGACAAAAGAAAAATAAACCCAACGTACTCAGAAATTGTAGCTGTGATTTCGCGGAGGGAATCTCTCTCGGCACTGTTGAAAATACAAATGACAACGTTTCTCTACATTATCATGTTGCCTTTACAGTGACTGTCCCTTGTGTAATTGCCACTTGAAGGAGGATAGTCACTGTAAAGACAACATGATAATGTACACTTACAGCCCGTGTACATTATCATGTTGTCTTTAGAGTGACTATCCTCATTTGTTGAAGAAGAAAAGCATTAATGTGGCTGAATAGCAATACATTCAAGTGGCAATTACACAAGGGATAGTCACTGTGAGATGTCCTCATTTGTGACTATCCTTACAGTGAGTGTACATTATCATGTTGTCTTTAGAGTGACTGTCCTCATTTGTTGAAGAAGAAAAGCATTAATGTGGTTGAATAGCAATACATTCAAGTGGCAATTACACAAGGGACAATCGATCACTGTGAGATGTCCTCATGTGTGACTATCCTTGTCACAAATGAGGACATCTCACAATGACTGTCCCTTGTGTAATTCAAGTGGCAATTACACAAGGGACAGTCACTGTGAGATGTCCTCATTTGTGACTGTCCTTACAATGAGTGTACATTATCATGTTGTCTTTAGAGTGACTGTCCTCATTTGTTGAAGAAGAAAATCATTAATGTGGTTGAATAGCAATACATTCAAGTGGCAATTACACAAGGGACAATCGATCACTGTGAGATGTCCTCATGTGTGACTATCCTTGTCACAAATGAGGACATCTCACAATGACTGTCCCTTGTGTAATTCAAGTGGCAATTACACAAGGGACAGTCACTGTGAGATGTCCTCATTTGTGACTGTCCTTACAATGAGTGTACATTATCATGTTGTCTTTAGAGTGACTGTCCTCATTTGTTGAAGAAGAAAATAATTAATGTGGTTGAATAGCAATACATTCAAGTGGCAATTACACAAGGGACAATCGATCACTGTGAGATGTCCTCATGTGTGACTATCCTTGTCACAAATGAGGACATCTCACAATGACTGTCCCTTCTGTAATTGCCACTTGAATGAGGACAGTCACTGTAAAGACAACATGATAATGTACACATATAATGAGTGTACATTATCATGTTGTCTTTACAGTGGCTGCCCTCATGTTGTATATTCTTCTCTGTAGATGCTACTATGTGCTAGGGAACTTCTTAGAACTGTTGGTATATTCTTACAACTTGTTACACCTGGGATATTCTTCTCTGTAGATGCTACTGTGTGCTGTGGTCCAAACGGGCCCATAAATGTGGTTGAATAGCAATACATTCAAGTGGCAATTACACAAGGGACAGTCACTGTGAGATGTCCTCATGTGTGACTGTCCTTGTCACAAATGAGGACATCTCACAGTGACTGTCCCTTGTGTAATTGCCACTTGAATGAGGACAGTCACTGTAAAGACAACATGATAATGTACACAAGTACTGTGAAGGTAGTTGCAAGTTATGGCTATTTCATTGCATACCCGAAACAATGAAGATGTTACGGTCCACAAAACATTTGTGCTTGAAAGATGAACAAATAAAATTAAACTTCTAAATAACCAAAGCCGCTAACAATAAATTCAACACAGATATGTCCTCATTTCTGGGTATTTTAGCTCTGTAACAGCTGAATACCAGATTACATAATAATGACAAAAGAAAAATAAACCCAACGTACTCAGAAATTGTAGCTGTGATTTCACGGAGGGAATCTCTCTCGGCACTGTTGAAAATACAAATGACAACGTTTCTCTACATTATCATGTTGCCTTTACAGTGACTGTCCTTTGTGTAATTGCCACTTGAAGGAGGACAGTCACTGTAAAGACAACATGATAATGTACACTTACAGCCCGTGTACATTATCATGTTGTCTTTAGAGTGACTATCCTCATTTGTTGAAGAAGAAAAGCATTAATGTGGCTGAATAGCAATACATTCAAGTGGCAATTACACAAGGGACAGTCACTGTGAGATGTCCTCATTTGTGACTATCCTTACAGTGAGTGTACATTATCATGTTGTCTTTAAAGTGACTGTCCTCATTTGTTGAAGGAAAAAAGCATTAATGTGGTTCATTAGCAATGTATTCCCAGCATCTGTACCTGCATCTCTCTTATATACTACAAGTTACTTGCCATCAAAAATTGCAGTTCCCTCACGTGACATTGATGGTGAAGTGTTCTTTTCAAAACCATCATCTGTGGTTACCAATGCTCCTGTTTTAGGCAATAAGTTTGTTGCATTCCATGAGCCATTGGTCAAGTTTCTTCTACGAGCTTCTGATGCCTCAAAATCTAAGTAGCGCCTACGCATGCCTCGTTGTGGTTGATTATCATTCTGTACATGAATTATAATGAGTAATCAGTTTTGGGCCTTGGAATCTTGTATGTAACATGCACAGGCATTTCATGGCTAAATGAATCTATTTAAAAGCATCAACTTTTCTTACATGATGCTGGATACATAAGTAGAACAAGCGTATATCAAATTGGAAGCAATCAGAACTCCACAATGACATATTATTTAGAGTACTCTTCAGTTTAAGTAATAATGCATATATTGACACTGTAAAGACAACATGATAATGTACACTCACTGTAAGGACAGTCACAAATGAGGACATCTCACAGTGACTGTCCCTAGTGTAATTGCCACTTGAATGTATTGCTATTCAGCCACATTAATGCTTTTCTTCTTCAACAAATGAGGATAGTCACTGTAAAGACAACATGATAATGTACACTCACTGTGACTGTACATTATCATGTTGTCTTTACAGTGACTATCCTCATTTGTTGAAGAAGAAAAGCATTAATGTGGCTGAATAGCAATACATTCAAGTGGCAATTACACTAGGGACAGTCACTGTGAGATGTCCTCATTTGTGACTGTCCTTACAGTGAGTGTACATTATCATGTTGTCTTTACAGTGGCTGTCCTCATTTGTTGAAAGAAAAAAGCATTAATGTGGTTCATTAGCAATGTATTAAATTAATTTATTTTTTTTAATCCACCCACGGGCGTCGCAATTGCGACGGAAACCCTTCGCAATGCGATGCAGGCACCCATCGCAATTGCTTGGGAGGTCCGTCGCGATTGCGACGGCCCTCCGAAGCCATGCGACGGGGGGGCGACGGCCATGCCGCTAAAAAATCTTAGTCACATTGCGACGGGATATGTGTCGCAATTGTGACGGCTACCCATAGACGTCGCAATTTGCGACTAAAAAATAGCGACGTCTATGGGTGTTGCTATTGCGACACATAGCTGTCGCAATTGTGACACATAGCCGTCGCAAAATGACCCCAAATGTATTAGTGCCATGTTGGAATCCAATGGAGCCATATCTTGAGGGCATTTCTTTTGCCAAATTAGTTTTGATTTGGTTGGATTGAAAGGGGCTCTAATTGGGAAGTCATCTGCATAGACAAATCCTTCCTTATCCTTATTGACCTTCAATGTGGGTACCCTAGGCATGTTTTTTCCCATACTCAGGTTGCTGCCTTTTGGGATGTCAACATTGCGAGTCATAATTGATTTTGGTTGGGGACCCAGGTGGGGTACCTTCACATATGTCAAAAATTGGTTATTTTAACTTAACAAGCTTAGGCTTGTTGTTCCCAGTTTGGTGAGCTTTATTTAACAAAAAAAAATTCCTGCTCATTTCAAAATTCAAATTGTTGAGTGGCATTTTTGTCTGACGACATGTGATCATCAAGCAGGGCCTCTTTTGTTGAAGATTCCCCAAATTCAAAAGTATTAAAACCCCTAGTATGTTGGGATTTGGAGAAATAAAATCTAGGGTTTACAAAAAATGGCTTTGCAGGTTGGACAATAGCTTTGCCATAGAATATTAACCTACGAGCTGCCAATGTAGCCGAGTCTAGAAGAGGAACTTTGTTACTTGAGACATTTTTCTCTGTGAATGAACACCTTTGAAAACTAATTTTTCCTCGGTCACTATTACATGAGTTGGCTCATTGCACAATCGGGGGGCCTTAGAAAATATGGGCAAAGTTAGCAAGGTCCCCTGCACGATGTGTTGAAAGCCTATTGTCGTTAGTCTGCACTCTACTACTACCGTGACACCAAACCTCTGCACTCTGCTGCTGCCTCACGCTCTAATGCTACTACTGTGACTCCATTCTATTTCCCTCATTCCATATCACCATGGTTGAACCAGTGCATACCCTACAAAAAGATGTAATATATAGTATTATATAGTTTCTAATATACATTTTATATAATAGACATTATATAATTTAATGAATTGTTTGATAAAAAATAAAAGACTTTATTTAAAGTCTTTCCCTTGAACACTCCTACCATAAGGTTTGACCTTTGACATCAACCATTTAATATTTCTATCTTATTAATATTACATTGTACAAAATTTTTTTACAAAAAATATAGTCGTATATAATGGAAATAGAAAGAAGTAACTATAAAGTTGGGCCTCACATTAAGTGTAGACACTTATGGCCCGTTTGGTGCATGGAATTAATTTATCCAAAATAGGCCTATTCTAGAATAAGGACCTATTCTCGAATTAATTAATACTCAAAATGAAAGATGGAATAATCTATTCTGTGTTTGGATCCCATAATGTGAAATTGGAATAAGGATATTTTTTCATTTTTTTTAATTTTAATTTTTGAACTTATCATTTTTGTTGCTAATTTTTTAATTAAAATATATATGTATTTTTAACTTATATATTTTTAAATTAAAATATGTATTATTAACTTAAAAAAATAAGATTATAAAAAAAATTGTAATAAAAAATTATTTAAAAAAATTTATAAAAAAAAAATTATAAAAAAAATTTGTAAAAAAACAAGATTATAAAAAAATAAGATTATAATCCCTTAACCGTTCATGCATGGACTCAAAAAACTTATACATTTTGATGTAATTTCAAATCCATGAAAAGCTTATTCCTAGAATAAAATGAATTCCAAGTTTTTTTTGGAATTAACTAATCCAAGCATTTGGCCGAAAATGGGAATTAGTTTTCTAATTCGAGAATTCAAAAAATGGCCACAAATAATGAATTATTTTATTCTTGCATTAAATAATTCCTATTCCAGGTTAATTCCCAGCACCCGTTTGGTAGCGGACCATTTCCAGCATTTAGCTGGAATTGGCATTTGTATATGCCCATTTTGTCGGAATCCTCAGTTTGGGTGTGCGATATGAAACAGGGATAGGAATATGTTAATGCTCATTTTGGCCCAAAATGAGCATTAACATATTCCATTGAAAAGGTGGAATTAGGATTTGAAATTGGAATTTGAATGGAGGGAAAGCAAATTTTTAAATTTTTCATGTCTACACTTAATTTTTTAATTGTGTGGGGGGGATTTAATGTATTTTTTATTTGTTCTGGGTGGTTTGTAACTTTGTTGTTTATTAATTTTTTTTTGAAAAAAATTTAAATTTTTTTTCGAATTTTTTGCGAATTTTTGTTCAATTTTTTTGATGATTTTTTTGTCGAATTTTTTTCAAATTTTATCTGCAATGATTGTAACTTGGTTGCCTGCCACCAACTTTGGCTGCCTAAAATGGTCTGCGATTACATTTTAAATTCAATTCCATTAATAAAAATGAATTATTAAATTTAAAAACATTAAAACAATTCAAAAAAAAAAAATTTAAAAATCATACTCAAATTCCAATTCCAGTTTCAAAAAGTGGAACCAAACGGTCGAAACATAATCCAGAAATGAAAAACCGGATTATCAAATCCATGATTTGACCATTTTCAGCATTTGATCAAATTCATCATTTCCTAATTCCCGCTACCAATACCTGTAAAGTTAAAATATTAGGAAGCCACATCAATATGAGATATCGGGCATGCATATTCCTTGATAATATATTTCCAAAAAGTGTTTCTTCATGATCAACAATGATATAGTGGGATGACAATTTTTTGGGAATAATTGTCTAATATAGAACCAAAAATCAACCATGTGCTTGCCAGCATCCAAGGGGCATTGGATTCAAAAGTATGGATAATGACCATAGTATAAAAGAATGAGCATTTCATTTGACTTAATTTCAAAAGAGAGGTCATTTGAAGAAAAAAGATAACTATCATACATTGTGTCTTGAATGGATATGGTCTCAGATTGGTGCCACTATTATAGAATGTGTAATGTTTTTTGAAAAAATCCTTTAAAATATTCAAGTGTGATTGTAGAATGTGTAAGAGAATATTTTAAAAACATTCAAACAAATAAAATTAACATGTGACTTGAAAAATGTTATTGCCTACATTGTTACTACCACTGCCAAATGGAAGACTAGGACATAAAGATAAGGGGATTTTGTAGTTATAACTTCTCAAGTTAACATGTATCTAAAATGTGGATGCAAATAAAAGGTATATGCGAAGATTTAAATTATGACTAAGAGGAAGAGGAAGAATCATAAATAAGGCATGCCAAACCTTTGATAAAATACCTCAAGAAAATGAGCATATCAATGTCACAATTAGTGAAATATTAGATAAAACATGTAAGTTGTAGCTTTCAATAAATTATCTTAGAGAAATAAAATTAGACCACGACTAAGGAAAATTATATGATTAATTTGGGGCACATGGTATACATGGAGGAATATACATCTACTAGGCAATGAATATGAATAGTTTAGTATAATGATTAACCTAAAATTTGCAAAGGTTTATAGTAGCTGCTACAATAAAAAGATAATCATACTAAAAAACCCCAATGATCTATATGAACTATAGAATCCCAATTAAATATATATAAGGTACCTAACAAGGAAGAAAATTTACGCACTCTTGAAAGGTTCTAAATATAAATAAGTTTAAACTATTGGACAAAAGACCAATAAATTAGCAAAAATATTTGTGCAATGTGATCATAGTACAAGATGTAAAAGTTGTTTTTAAACTGATGTTGATTTTTGGATGCACAATAAAATAGAGTACATGTTTAATACAATTATAGATTTTATATTTTTTTCCCCCTCAAATCTTGACAAAGGAGAAAAGTAATATTTTCTTTGTCACTTTTCTTTTCTTACAATAAAATTTTTATTCTATTTGCATTGGAAAGTCATTGGCCATGAAGAAAGGATTATTGACTTCCAAAAAAATGGGCTTGCATTGACATTATCTACCATATCTATGACCATCATAGTTCTAGTTTAGACATATTAAATTTTTTGGTGATGTTAGTGTTCTTCTATAATGAAACATGACAATGACATTTTCATATACACAATTGTCATTCTCATAAATAATTGTCAATGGATAATTTCTTTAGATTCATTTTGGTCAATATCGTAAATTATTTAATAAAATTAGATATGCTTGTGAAGAAAATATGCAATATACAAGATATATATTCTTTTAAAATTTGTAACTTTTAATGATAGACTGAGTATATATGACAAGTCACCAAATAGAATTGTTAAATGATAAAAAGTAAATCTAAGAAAAAATGGCTCATAATTTTTAATCATTTGGCTAATATGAGAAATAAGAGGGGCAAATGAATATTTCACAAAATTGTCAAAATGCCACATAATTTTTAAACTAATACGAGAAATAGGAGGGAGAAATGAAATTTGATCAAATTATCTAAAAGACATGATTTCATTATGTCATGGCTAGAAAATTTCTCTAGTAAATATAAGATTGCAGTTTCAAGAGTAATCAAATATGACAAGTGGTGATGGATTATAAAAGTTGCAAGTTGTCAAAACTATGGAAGAATGATATAAAGTTGTTTGATCTATAGTAGACTAAAAAAGAAAATTGCCTCCTCCATAAGTATTAAGGCCAAATCCTAGAAGTATCATTCCACTATTCATCAAGATATTCACCCTAATATTCATTTAAAAGTCCTACAACATTATTTATTTTTCCATTTATAAGTTTGAAACACTTTTTTCCCTTTGTTTAGAAGGGACTCTTTTATTTCTTTATGATGGCCCTTAGCACTTTAGAAAAGAAAAGACAAACTGCATGTTAGTTATTATTTCAAGAAAATTACATACCCTGACAATGATAGACTTTATTGATTGATCCACTCATATAAGAGCTCAATGCATCTTATTGAGAGGCCAAAACTATAAAGAAGAAATAGAAGTGAAGATTGACATGTCATTCAATGAAATTGTTAAATGATAATAACTAAATATATGAAAAAAACATCATATTTTTTTAAAACCATTGACTACTATGAGAAATAGAACAAGCAAATGAATTTTTGACAAAATTATCTTAAAGACATGATTTCATTATGTCATGGTTGCAAATATTCTCTAATGAATGTAATATTATGGGTTTCAATTCTAAAAAATATCAGAAGTGGTGATGGAACATAAAAATTGCAAGTTAGCAAAGTAATATAAGAATGATATAAAATTGTTTGATGTATATTAAATTGAAAAGTTTATTTCAATAAAGTATCTTTGAGGAATAGAAATATAACTTAGAGGTAAGGAAAAGTGCATGATATATTTGGAGCACATAGTAGGTGGAGGAATCGACAACACCTACCAGAAAAGGAATGTGAATGGTTTAATATGATGCTTATCCTAAATTTTGCAAATGTTTTTGGTAGATACTACACTCGAAAGATCAATCACCATAGAATCCCAATGGTCTATATGAAATAGATGAGAAGGAATATAAAATTTTAATTTATTAAGAAAGAATAAAATAATGTATCAATTTTTATTCATAATAAAACTTAATGAAATACCTATAGAAGGAAAAGAAATAATTTATCTTTATATTAATAAGACAATAGTTTCTTAGATAGAATAATTTTCTAAATACTTTAAATACTAGAACGAATATGTTTAATAATATAAAGAATTTCATTACTCATCAAACTTATTATCGATACCAAATTTGTAAGAAAATATCACACATGGTGATGGAATCTAAAAAATCTCCTCCATCAAGTATTTAGAGGAAACCCTTGAAACTTGTTGCCTAGTGGATGGTCTCATTCCCCTATTCATTTAACAATCATGCAATTTTAAATTGAATCATAATTTTTCTTTCCATTCAAAAGTCTGAAACATTATTTTCCCTCTGTTCAGAAGGAACACTTTTATTTGTTTATCATTACTTAATAGGAGAGGTCCCTTACCAATTTTAAATCATAATTTTCCTTTCAATTCAAAAGTCTAAAACACTATTTTTCCTCAGTTTAGAAGGAATTCTTTTATTTCTTTATGAGGAATTCTTGTAATGGGAAATTTCTGTTAAATCAACTACAATAATTAACGTGGTTTTGTGCCACCCCAGGTTGGCCATTTAACTCTTTTAATTATTTGGCATAAGATAAGAATGGAAACCCAATTATAGTTTCAGGTCAAAGGTGCATTAATGCATTAAAGGACCTCAAATTCCAGACATTAAGAATGAAAATGATTTTACACGAGTCATTTCCTTTTTAAAAAATTTGTTAAGTCAAACAAAAAAATTTTAAATTTACTTTATGTTTTTAAGTTAGCAGGTCATTGGTTTTCTAGGGAAGTTAAAAGGTTATTAAAGAGCCCATGAGAAATCAAGTCTTGTTGAGTGCAAATATCTGATATCATCAGGGATGGGGTTGGGATTGTGCCACAAGAAAATTTGGTAGAATGGGCATCCATCAGTCCTCAACTCTTAGCCAAAGAGGTTTAGCCTAAGGCTCCCGCTCTCATAGATAGTAGCTAAACCAATTTTGTGGATGAAGAATACCTCTATAAGAAAAAAAAGATAAAAAACAATAGTCTCACGTGCTCCGATATTAGATAGCTAAAACAACTTTGTAGATAAAAAAATTCTTCCATAAAAAAACAAAAGATCAAAGATAATGGTCTCAAGAATGCCAACAACTTATGTGATTTTAACATAGATTTTAATTCTAATACATGTAATTTCCTCTAATATTATTCATTCAAATTATTTGTATTCTTATGTGATTTTAACATAGATTTTAACTCTAAAATAATTTTCTCCTTCTATTATTCATACAAATTACTTCCATATTCAATATCTTTATATAAAGACTAAAATTCTCTCAATTATGCCATTTCATTAAAGAATCAAAAAACTCAGAAAAGTTACAAAGAAAAGTCAAATTCATTTTCCATCCAAAGATAAGTCAACTTAAAATTCCTATTCATTCATGAGGATAAATGCAATGCTTTGACCATCTTGGCAAATAAGTAATGGACATGTCTAAATATACAATCAAAGGATGTTGACCATACTATCAAACACACTAAGTCTATCCATAAAAAATGATAAGTGTAAGCAATAAAACCTAGTTGTTAGGAATATAAAGCAAGCCAACCATTCAACAAACAAAGCATATTACTAAAATTAAGATTAGACCTACAACATAGAATCAAAACAAAATAAAAGAGTGCAAACCTCACTCCAAGTGGCTCCAAGTGTAGTTGGATTTGTCCACGAATGGATGTGTTCTCATAAAATTTTCTCAAGATTCAATAGGTGAGTGAGTATTTTGGAATTATGAGGGTATGAATGTGGTTTTTTTTCTTCAAAATGGCTTGGTAAATTTTCTCAAATGGTAGATGCAAATGAAGGAGAAGAGGGCTCAATTTATAGGCAAGGAGAGGGAGAAATGGATGGTCAAGATGCAAACCTAAGGAAGTGTGGAGATACATTTGAGAGAGAGAAAATGGATTATGCTTTCTCAAATGTCTCTCATTGTGACAAGTGTCACAAGGAGAGAGGTTTGGAGGTATGGTTGAATGTGACCATTTTGGGAGATGTGAGGGGAGAAATGTGTAAGAAGGAGATGGAGTGTGTAAGAGTATTTAAGGTTGAAATGAGGTGAGAGAGTTAGGGGATGTGAGGATGTGACATGAGAGTTGACTTGGGTTGAGTTAGGATTTTTTAATCCATGGATAATGATTGTGAAAATGTTTAGGAAATGATTAGGATTGGATTAGGAGGCAAGTGATAGAATTAGGAGGCTTTGAGAAAATGCTTTTCTAGGACCATACCACTCATGTGGGCATCGAAGATTCTAGTATGAACCTCTTGTAAATATAGGATGACCTCATTTGAATCTAAACACCAAGAGAGGATGTTATGGTATCCACAAAGATATAGGGTATTAGCTATGAGAGTGTAGTACTAATCTCTACGGATAAGGTTTTGGCACTGGGTGTTTGTGAGGTGAGGAGATATTATACTATTTTTTAGATAAGCATCGATGTCATGTACCATGGGGACTTGGGACCCACCAAAATGTACACCATTTTATAATTGGTGTTCTCCTAAGTGGGTGTATGTAATTACTTGACTAAGTATTTGTATTGTGTTGAATCTTGAGGGATTTATAGTAAAGACCCGATAGTTGTCATGGTGTTTGTGTTAGTAATAGGGAATACTGAGAGGGGGAGTGAATCAGTATTCTAAAAACTTTTACTTTTTCCCAATTATGGATATAAAAAATTAACTTGCTTGCAAAACAAAGTAAACTAAATAACATGGAAAGAAATAAAGCAAATAAACTCATAACACCATGTTCATTCTCGAGGAAACCCTGGCCAAGGTAAAACCTCGGTGGAGATGGTACCCACAACCAATCCACTAATCAAAAGTATCATGTTAAGTATGTTGACCCTATAAGGAGTCTATTACATACATATAGTGTCTTTGTCCCGATTAAAGGACTCTAGGCCTTGTTAGAAGCCTCAACTTTGCTAAGAGTTGGTATTACAGAATAGAATGATTACAAGATGAGATCACTACCCAAACATGTAATATACAATTAAATTTGATTACAAAAGGTAAAGTACATAACCTTTCACTGATTCCTAATAGCTTTCCTATTCTGATTTAGCTTTCTAGCTTCTTCGCTTTCATATACAAAGTCTTATTTCTTTTCTTTATAACATATATCTTTGCATCATATCTCTAAAATATCTTATTACAACATATGCATCTTTGCATTACATGCTTCTTACATTTATACAAGTTATTAAGGATAATAACTTTTATAGTCAGTGCTATAAATATAAAATACAAAATTAACTTATGTTTCCCAAGAGTTAACATCTAGGATGTCATCCCTTGTATGGTTAAGTCATTATTTTTATAAACAAAATAATACCTTAACTATTATACTTGTTATGTCTTCATGCTTTGTCTAGTTGGTTGTGACTCTATCTAGTCAGTTGCGACTCTATCACTATAATTCTGCAATATCTCCTTTCGTACATGTCGTACAAAATTGCACTTTCACATGTATCTTTGTCATACATAGAATTATCCATGTTCAAGTGTGCATTCACTGAACCTGCTTCTATCAACATCGCTATCCAAAACCGTCTCTGGTTAGAAAGGAAAATACTGCTTATACTTAGACAATTTTACTTGCGCTCTTACAAAAATACTTGCTATCATAGTGCGATCTTCGTACTGATTATATGTTTCCATAATGACAACAACTTGATATCCAACTCAAACAAATTTCCATTAATCTCCCCCTTTGTCATTGGTGGCAACATATAAGAAAATTGGCTAAGTCTTACAAAAACTTTAAAAATTATGGGCATAACAAAAATTCTTCAATATACTTATATCTCTAAATATCTACTGAATATCTATACTCCCCCTAGGAATATGCCTTCATACTGTCTATACAATTTTATTCTATCACTCCCCCTTTGACAACAATGACAAAAAAGGGTGCCAAAAACTTGTTAAAAAATGATTACCTTTGGATTCAATTTTGCAAAGCCGGTAGGCTTGCAACACAATCTATAAAATTTACCTTTATGCTCTCTATCTCCTTCTCCCATGATTTCTTAATTGCATTTGAGACACTAAGGAGTGCACATAAACCATAAGATGCTATTTCACATGCCTAAAGATTTGCATAGTGAAATTTCTCATAAGATTTCTTAGAGATAAGACATTCTTCCAATTGACTTTCAACAATACTTATCCTGATTGAAACATGCTCTCTTAATAGAGTGAATCTCCTCAATTTTTTTTCTTTTTCATCATTAAGAATCCTTATGTCATCATACATTTTTCTTATATTCTTCTCAACATCTGAGATCTTCACATTCGGACTTGATAAGAGGTTTGTTGCTATTTGAATTTCTAACTCTTTTGCTTTCATCTTCTCTGTTATATCAAATACATGATTCTCTGATTTTGCACATTGAATGTACAAAGTTTTTCCTCTTTCTAGACTTCTTAGCTCCTTTATGCAAACATCCAGATTATCAATATCATTTCTGATATTCTAACTTATGTCTTGAAATATCTTTGCTTCATAGGCTGCTTGTGATTTGACTGTAGTCATGTCTGATAAGTTTGTGGATTCATTATCAAATGCTTTCACAACTTCTCTTGCTTTGACCTATGAATCTACATCATGAATTTGATTTGTTATTATACTTTGCAATTTCTTTGTTACTTTAGTCAGTGATCCTTCAAGTCTTTTTACCTTCTTATTCTTGCCAATGATGTTGTTCAAGGATGAGATCAACTTTATTTGATCATCATCATTAATTTCCTATCAGAGGAGAAATATATGAAGAAGAGGCTAAGTGAATTGGTTAGCAAATTTTCACTTGACCTAAGTTCACTTAAGATTGGTCAAGCATCTTTGAAGGAATTCATAGCAAAAGGCAGGAATATCATTGTAGATTGTATGGACCAAGATAAGTTGACTGATGATTATCTCAAGAAGATACAAGAGGCAAAAGAAATGATAGAAAATGTAAAGAAATCAGTAGAAGACCCTTCCATTGATGTAAACATGTGTAAAAATGTATACCAAGGACAAATAGACAAGATTGAAAAAGCTAAAAAGGAGATGTCCAAGATAAGGGCAAGACAGACACTGCTCAGGAATGCTCTTGCGCCCTCTCTAGATATTCTTAATCAAAACATCAAGGATATTGATGCCACCATGGTGACATATGATCAAGGTCCTAGCACAAACTTGGAGAGGATGGAGAAGCTACAATATGCATTATGTGCCCATCTATAGATTGTTAATGCACTAATTGCCTTTTGGAAGAGAGAAATCCAAAACTTACAGATAGCATATCTGGATGTCCTAACACTGTAAGTACTTGTAGAAATACAATTTTTGAAGCACCTTTGTCACTAATGTCAAAGGGGGAGTATTTTTATAGAATATGGAGTCATATATGTAAAGAAGATGTATAGTAAAGAGTATAAGGGAGATATAAGTTAGAGTATGATAAAGAGTTGTGTGTATAAGGGTACAGTTAGCAACTTTTCCATATTCCTTTATTTCCATCAATGACAAAGGAGGAGATTGTTGGAAAGTTGACTATATTGTTGTATATGATTAAATATAGTGTTTTCATTATAGAAACAAAGTCATATAGTGTTTTGGAATCAACACACATCATAAGAAGATCAAAATTTTGGCTAAGTACAGAAGACTGGATAGTTAGCAGAGTACCAGAAGGTCAGAGCATCAGTGCACGTGAGTATGACCTAGTTAAGGTATGTGCCCTTGAATTTAAGCTTGTATGTATGTATTCATGCTAATTATAAGAGAACATGATCAGATGAGACCATATGACGAAGATATAGATAGTTGAAGAGGTACAGCTAGTGAATGCCATAATAGAATAGAGTATGTAGCTGACTATTGGTAATTTGATTAGCAATGATAATATTGTTTTGCAAAGGCTATGAACCTATTGTATTTAGGTTGTAGACATGTAATTATGTTTGTATGTAAACACACTTGAGCCAATTCAATTGGAAGTGTTGTATGTAATCGGTTATAGGCCAACCTAGTTAATTGTTTTGGTAGTGCATATAAATATAAGATGCGTCATTGTAATATAAATGAAAGTTGATAGAGAGTTGAGATAAGAAGAGAAGAAGTGTGCAAAGAATAGTTAAGATGTATTAGAGCTTTTTAAGAGGTCAAAGCATCAACACATCATAAGAATTGATCTGACAAGCAGTGTCACATCACCAGTTCATCCAATAGATATAGTTTTTATCTAAGATCGAAAGGTTGTAACCTTCACCACTTGAGCAGTGAGCTCTAGGAAAATGTGTCCCCACCCCTAATAGGGTTATTGTAAAAGACTCCTAATAGGGTCCGACCCTTGACAAGGTCACTGTACTAAAAGCAATGTAAAGATAACTCCTAACAAGGTTAAAGGTCTTCTAACAAGGATCACAAGACACTAGTACAGATTATTAGTGGGTGTCAATTCCCACTAAGGATTTTACTTATTTGGGTTTCCCCGTAATCATATTGGTATTATGTGTTATGTTTTCTTATCTTGTTTACTTTGAAGTTTATTTTAGTACTTAAGAAATCAAGTTAAGTTTCAAGAGTAAAAGTAAAAAGTTAAAATATAGTGAACACTGATTCACCGCCCCCCCCCCCCCCCCCCCCCACCTAAACGTTCCCATTCCTAATATATATAATGTTTAGGGATAGGATTGTTACAAGTATTATTTTCTATTGCACCAAAAGATCAACCTGTTAATGCCTGATACAACCACTAGACTTATAGAAGACATAGGAGGTAGTTAAGCCGTGTCACAAATCCTAAGGGGAGCACTAACCATTTTTCCAACAATCTCCTCCTCAATGTTACCCGGGGGAATTTGAACTTGTGACCAAGCTCTGATACCACTTGTTACAAGTAGAAGTTTCTGTTGAACCAAAACATTGACATGTTAATGCCCGATACAACCACTAGACTTATAGAAGACACAAGAGGTGGTTAAGCCATGTCACAAATCTTGAGGGAAGCACTGACCATTTTTCCAACAACTTTGACCCCACTAAGGATAAATTTAAGGAGCTCCCTATTTGGGTTAAGCTCCATAATCTTCCACGGGAATATTGGGATAAGGTAATGCTAAAATTGATAGGGGATTTGATAGGAACCTATGTTAAATATGAGGATGTAGTGGATCAACAATATTTCATTGTTTTCCTAATTATTTTGGTTTTATGGAAATAATGCCACCAGTTACCAAAATTTATTACACTAGGTTCTAAGAAAGGGAAGTGGAGACAACCTCTTTTAATTGATAAGGGTGAAGAAGAAACTCTAAATTATGTTCATAGTGTCTCATAAAATATGGACAAAGGAAAGGTTTGGAGTCTAACTGGTTAGCAGATAAAATTATTAGGAGCACTGAAAGACATGGGGGTAGGGATAATGTGGTGACCAATCATTGGGAAGAGATAATGTTGGCAAATAATTCTTTTGGAGACAAAGATGTGATGCGAAAATGGGTTGAAGGCTAGATGAAGGAGATCACATAGATCTTCTCACTGGGAATGGATTGTTGGACCAAAACAACTGATGAAAGTAGTTCTATCCAAGTGGTAAAGGAGACTCATTTATCTATGAACTAGAGAACCTCTGAGGAGAAGCTAGATAGGGAAGGAAGCAAGGATAGTATCAGTGTGAATAGACTTAAATGAAATGTAGTTATGGATGTGCATTTTAGCATAGATAAAAGGATGGGACATGAGGATCCATCTTGTGTCATCAAGGTACTGCATGATCACATTATAATGGTAGAGGTGGTTCCTGATTCTTCACAAGAAGAAGATTCAATTGTAAAGTGGGGTAACAAGAAGGAATGGAATGAAAGAGGTTTCAAACTGATGGAAGAATCTAATTTGAATTTTTAGATAGTGGATCGGCTGACTCTTTCATTAGCTTTGGAAGTAATTGGGGAGGAAAGTGACTCTTTATATAATGATATTAAAATCTCACCTATTAGAAATTTGGACAGCTCCTTTGATGATGTTAGGGATAATGAAGGCGATACTAATGTGTTTGATTTAGATTATGTATCTCAAGAGGAATATGGGGGTGAGGATGATCTAGGGTTTTTTAGAACATTGGTATTATGGAGCTCACAACAGTGGAGAAAGCCCCTTCCTCCTTAACTAAACCAAACATAGGTGAGAAAAGGAGAAGTGGTGTAAGGACCACTAGAATGAAGTTGTTGATTATTGGTAAAGAAGCTGACCAAACTAAACTTTTGATATTATGAAAAGGATATGCCTTCTTCAGTAGCCATGAGGGTCCTATCATGGAATGTTGGGGGCAACAATGCCCCTAACAAGATCCACTTGACCAAGAGATGTCTAGAATAGGATAAGCTGGATGTTATTTTCTTACAAGAAACTAAAATCAAAGATGATGAAGTGAAATCTTTCAAAAGAAACTTTAATCGATGGAAGGTAACCTTTTCTAGAGTGGAAGGCATTTCAAGGGGTTTTGGTGTCCTATGGACTTAGGCTATAGTTGATGTGCAACTTATTGACTAGGATAGAAGTTGGAAATGGATTGAGGTTAGGTCAAATTAGTTATTCACAAAGATTTATGCTTTGAATATTTATGGCCCCAACAATCTAGTTTTGAAGATAGCCTTGTGGCAGGAGGTTTCTTTTATTTCTGAGTAACAATGGGGATAATTTCTTCTATTGGGAGGGACTTTAATGCTATCCTTAACCTTGTGGAGAATAAAGGTGGTCCAAGTTGAGCTGGTCAAAGCCAATAGAATTTTGTTGACTTTATTGTTACTAATGGCTTGATGGACTTGGAACTTCATAATGCAAATTTTACTTGGACAAACCAAAGAAGTGGATTCCTTAATATTGCAGAGAATTAGATAGGTTTTTATTGATAGTAAAATGGGATGTGATGGACTGGATTTTCACTGCACAAATCTTACCTTTCTCAAATTCAGATCATTATCCAATTTGATGTTAAGGATTCAAGAGGACTCTACACCATATCAGACCCCATTTAAATTTGAAGCTATGTGGTTGCATGTTGATAACTTCAAGGAGAAGATTGCTCAATAGTGGTTGGATGAACCACAAAGGTCAAGTAATTAGGCTTTCATCTTTTTTAAAAAACTATAATTTCTTAAGGAGCAACTCAAAGTTTGGAATAGGGAAGAGTTTAAGAATATTTTTGTTGAAAAATTCACGCTTGAAAGTAGTTTGGTTGAGCTGAATTCTAAAGTGATAGATGAGGGTATGGGAGAGAAGGAATGTGTTATGGAGAAAGAATTGTCAAACCAATATGTTAAATTGTTGGTTAGGGATGAAGTTTTTTGTGATAGAAGTCTAAGAACATGTGGTTGAGGGAAGGAGGAAAAATTACAAAAAACATTCACAACTCAGTTAAGGTGAAGAGGTCTCAAAACAAGATTTATTCCATACAAGATGCAAATAGAATCACTCTTCAAGATATAGAGTCTATTAATAGGGAAGTAGTGACCTACTTCTCTAATATCTTTTTTGTGGATCATGTCAATTTTAATGTAGATTTGAGTATTTTGGATGTCATTCCATGTTGAATATCTGAAGCACAAAACCCAACTCTAATGAAGTCGGTCTCTTTAGAGGAATTCAAAACTTTCTCTCTTTGAGCTTGGAGGGGATAAAGCCCCGAAGCCATATGGTTTTTCAACTATCTTTTTTTATAAAGCATGGGATATAGTTGGAAAGGAGGTGTGGGAAGTGGTGGAGGAATCAAGAGTTGGTGGTTTTATCTTGAAAGACTTTAATAACACCTTCATAGCCTTGATTCCAAAAAAGGCTAAAATAGTGACCTTTGATGATTACAAACTGATTTCTTTATGTAATACTATATATAAAATTCTATTGCGAAGGTGATGGAAAACAAACTTAAACATGTTCTAAACTCTATTTTTTTTTTAGAATTGAGTGGGTTTGACCTAATAGATCAATCTATGAGGAGGTGATAGTGGCTCATGAGGCCATTCACTCAGTAAGGATAGCTAAGACTAAGAGAATAATTACAAAGTTGGACATTAAAAAAGATTATGATAATGTGAACCAAGATTTTTGGTTGAAGGTTCTTGAGAGATTTGGTTTTTGTGTTGATTGGATATAATGGACTGAAGGATGCATACATACACAAAGGCTTTTGGTGTTGGTGATGATGAATGGGATCCCACAAGGTTTCTTTGAGATAAACAAAGGCATAAGGCAAAGGTACTTGATCTCCCCCTTCTTGTTTATCATAATGGTAGAAGTGTTAGGTAGACTAATCTTAAGCAAGAGGATGGAGGGCTAATAGAAAGGAATTAAAGTGGTAGAAGGCATGGACTCATTATCCCATTTACAATTTGTTGATGACACTTACTCGATAGGGGAAGCCTTTGTTCAGGAAGCCAAATCCATTAGAGAAACAATTGATAGATATAGTATTGCTTCAAGACAAAGTGTGAATTGACATAAAACTGAGGTTTATTTTTTTTAACACTAATATTCAAAAACAAAGACATATCTACAAGATTTTAGGCATGAAAATGTGGAAACTACTTGGTAAATCTTGGGATTCCTTTGTTTGAGTGAGCATGTAGATCAAATCTATGGAAGGATTTAACAAAAAATTGTGTTAAAAGGTTCGAAGGGTGGAAGAGAAAATGGATGACCTTGGTAGGGAGGATTCTCATGTTGCAATCTGTCATCTCTTCCATCCCAATTTTTTCTATGAGTTTCCTTAAGATTCTGAAGAAAATACTTAGATTTGAATATAAAAGTAGTTTGAAAGTAATCCAAGGAAAAGGAAGGGAGGTAGTTAAATAAGAATTACCTGAATTTGGATGGATAAAACTCAATTTTGACGGGGCTACGAAGGGCAATTCTAGGCACTAGAGAGCAGGGGTTATAGTGTGTGACTGGTTAGGAAACACATTGGCCTTTGTAGAACAAAAACTAAAAGAGGGAACAAATATTATTGTAGAGGTAAGGGAAACCCTTCCTGCTCTTAAGGTTGGAAAACACTTGAATTTGCATAAAATTCATCTTGAGGGTGATTCTCAAATAATAGTGCAAGCTATTCAGAAAGGTGATACTTAGGCTTGGAATTTAAAAAATGATAGTAATGTTATAAGAGAGATGCTACCTTGTTTTAAGGAGTTCAAAATTAGTCATGTGAGGAGTGGTAATATGGAGGCTGATAAATTATCAAAATGGGCTCTTACCTTTGATAAGGAGAATAAAATAAGGGTGGACGACTTGCACTATTTGTCTTTAGAATTTTAACAAAAATGATTTTATGCTTTATGCCTTCTATCACTTTGGCATCTTGTGTGGTGTAATCTCTCAATAATATCTTGATATAAATTTGGATTGGTGAGTGATGTCATCTTGTATGGAAAGATACAAGTCAATTGAATTTTGGCAATCTTTTTTAGTAGTTTAACCTTTTAAGCTTGGGAAAGCATGTGAAAGGATGAGTAGCTTAATCATTATAATCTATGAAGATTGGGTGTGAATGGCCTTTTTATAAAAATTTAATGCTAGCAACATTTCAAAGGATGGAAAGGCAAGCCATGTGAGGTTTTAAATTTATAGGCTAAATGCAAGCGATGGTATTCAACATTGATGAAAATGGTGAAGTGGTAGAGGTTTGTTGAGGTGCAGAGAGGTTTTTTTTTTAAGTATTAATGGAGTCAACTTTCTTGGACAATGATAAGTATCAAAAGGGCTTTAGAGGCCCGAAAAGTAGGGAAAGGTTGTTGGGCGTGCTTAAAATTAAAGATGAAGTTGCCGTTGAAGCTGATTTTGGTGTCATCAGAAAATATTTTATGGAGTAGAAGTGAAAATGGAAGGTTAATATGAATATAATTTCAATTATTATTGCATGGGGGCTCAAAATTGGTGAGGAAATTGTGATAGTTAAGAAAGTGGTAAAAACTCTATGAGAAGGATTTACTAATAGGTCTTGACTCCATTTTGGAGAGGGAAATTCCTGGGATGGGGTTAAATTATGCTGAGTATGAGAACCAAGAGTATGGGATCTTGTCAGGTGTGGTTCCACTATGGTTTCATGGAGGATGAGAACCAAGAGTGGCAAGAAGTGCTGACAAATCTTTTGATGGTCACCAAAGATGGTGCATTGACTCATTTTTTGGGATGTGTTTTGATGTTGGAGGATTGTTGCATGCAAGGTATTGAAGCCTTGACCTTTGGTGCAATGTTGGATTGACTAGAAGCGGAGTGATGGTGTTGAGTGAATGATGGATGATAAACTATCTTTTGGATGTCTTTTGGAGGCATTTGTAATGATCATGGGCATTTGTCTCTAATTATTTTGGGTTTTCTTTGAGCTCATGGCGAAGCTTCTGAGGTTTTTTGTATGATTTTTGAAATGCTCATATCTCACCACTCAAGGGTCATGGTTGTTTGAATGTTATATATAGAACCTTTTTGTAATGGAGGTGGTAGGTTGTAGGTAGGACTATGATATAGCCATGTTATGTAATTTTGTTTATAAAATCCCTTTTATATAATAAGATTTATTTAATTACTTTAAAATTAAAATTAAAAAATACATACTGTATCATCTTAAAATGGAATCACTTCCATCTTGATAGGTTTATCACCCTCTTGTAGTGTATTTATCATGATAGACTTGCATTTAGGATGCATTTTGTACTTGATTCCTTCATTCTAGGTGAAATTAGGGTTAGGATCCCAAGGATTCTCCTTAATTTACCTCCTTTGTGGATCTATTTTCTAGGTAGGATCTAGGTATAGGTCCTCCTATCCTTCATCATGTTCATCATAGGACTTTTTCCCTTTCCCTGGCACTCTGCCCTATTCTGTTATCATTTCTAGGTCTTCGGGCATCCCCAGGACCTCGTGTTTCTCATTCTGGCTAGATCTGGACCTCTAGGTCAAGGTCGAGATCGACCCTGACCTAGGTCAAAGTTGAGGTCAACTCTAACCTAGGGAAGATTCAAGTTTGACTCTAACCTAGGCTAGAGTCGAGGTCATCCTTGACCTCTGTAGGGATTTGATCTCCGCTTTCAATTTTTGGTCTCGGGGGGCCATGAAATCAATGTCGGGCTTTCATATCTGAATGCAGAAGGGTTTTAATTTGAAATTCATTTAATTATTTTCCATCCTTAGTTGGTTATTATGATTGGACCATAATTGGAGGTGAAATTTGAATTATGGGTCTTCACATTACTCTAGGAGCCTCACCTTGAAACCTCTATATAAAGACTCTCATTTGCCTTCATTTGGACCAAGAAATTTCATGATCAAGACATCAAGTGGAGACGTAATTGATTCAAGAAAAAAATCAATGGTAGAATGAAGATGCAATATTACAAGAGGATGATATAGAGGATCAAGCCATTGTTGATATCAAGCATTTTTGTGAGCACACCATTGTGGACATCTATTTGGAGCAAGAGAGGTTCCTTAGTCCTTGATCCACCATTATCAATATTCAAGCATTCAAAGATACAATCATGGGGTAGTGATTATAGATTGTGAGTTTGGTAAGAGTACTTTAGCCTTGGGGCCTTTGTATGCTTTCTTCTCTTATTCAAATCTATGCATTGCTTTATCATAATCATTCATGCTAGGGTTTCAATCTAGAGGATTAGATCTTGGCATTACACATTTAATACACACACACATTCTATTACATATAGCTATTCATGGAGGTGGAGATCACCAAAAAGGGGGTTTGACTAAGACAAAACCCTATATAGCCAACCCAAAACACCATTTTCAAATATCTATAGTCGTTGTTTCAAGAATTGCAGTTCAGATATGGATACCCTTTTCGTCGAACTTCTCAAATCAGCAAACAAATTTTCTATCAGAGCTATTTCAAGTCAAGGTTGACCTTTAGTGGAGCATAATATTGTGCCCTAGGGTAAGATTATGCCCCACTATCTATGTCAAGGTCGACCTACCTTCAAAAAGATAAAAGTTTTCTGGGTTTTTTTGTCTCGACATTTCCAGTCCAGAGAAGGTTGCAAAATTCCTCAAAATTGTTCACAGGCATCAAAAAATAGGTATTTCCATATTTAGTTCCATTGTGAGGTATGTACCCTATCTTATCTAATTTCAAGCATTTTAGATTTATATTACTTGTCAATTCAATTCAAATTACACATGTTTAGGTGAATGTTGGATACATTGTTGAACTCCATTTTTCACCTATTCATTTTGGTGAACCTGACATGAATTATGGGTCATTGCATTACTCTAGGAGCCTTACCTTAAAACCTCTATATAAAGACTCTCATTTTCTTTCATTTGGACCTAGCAATTTCACGATCAAGACATCAAGTGGAGCACACCTCACTTTCAAAAAATAGGTATTTCCAGATTTAGTTCCATTGTGAGGTATGTACCCTATCTTATCTAATTTCAAGCATTTCAGATTTATATTACTTGTTAATTCAATTTAAATTACACATGTTTAGGTGAATGTTGGATACATTTTTTAACTCCATTTTTCACCTATTCATTTTGGTGAACCCATTTACGACAACTCTTTCTTTTTGGTGTTAGATTTTCCCTTTGTTTTAGATCTTGCATGCTTATAAGATTAGATTTCTTGCATTTATATTTCAAAAACACAAAAAAATTGCAAAAAAACTCTTTAAAATACAAAAAAAATTTACATTTTCATGCTTTTAGTATTTTGATATGTATGATTCTTATTTTGAATACTTTGATGAGGCTTCTATTGCACAAGAGGATATATTCCCTAATGAAGTACATGGTAGTGAGGATGAAAATTGTCCGAATAAGATCTCCATTGATCCTATTCCTATTTCACTCTCCTCCACATCCTCTCCAATGAACCTTTACCATAGGGTGTGTGCATGGTTACCTTCATGTCCCACTATATGCAACATCGATAGACCTAAAATGATATATCCTACACCTTTGATGAGGGTAAAAGGATGTCCTCACATAACAATTAAAGGTAAACCTAGAGATCCATTGGATTTCTTTGATAACACCAATTCCATTTCACATGCTTATTGTACATGGAATAACCCTCAACCTACTATTCCAGTTTCTTTATCACCTTCTCAACCTATGCTTCCTCAAGCTCCTAGGTTTCCTTCTACCTTTAAGGAGTATAACTTAGTTGAACAATTACGTGCTACTCCTGCTAATATATCCTTATGGGAATTACTTCAAACTTCCCCAACATATCATGAGGCATTGCAAAAATATTTATCCATTGTTCCTACTTCACCTCCTAATCAAGAGAACATTCATTCTATTTTAGATTGTATGCATATTGTGCCTTTTATACCTCCTATTGTGTTTTACGATAATGATTTACCTTCTCCTAAGGTGGAGAATCAATATGATGCTCTTATGGTTGTTGTCTCTATTAATCAGAGTATCATTCAAAGAACATTAATTGATAACAGATTTGGACTCAATATTTGTAGCATGGATATGCTTAAAGAAATTAAGGCTGATCTCACAACTATTCAACCTGATAATGTCCCTATATGTGGATTTGACAATATTGCAAAGAGAACTTTGGGCATTATTACCTTACCTATTAAAGTTGGTCCAATTATTCTAAATATGCCTATTCATGTTATGTCTGGACCTCTCAATTATAACCTTCTTTTAGGAAGACCATGGTTACATACAATGCATGCAGTTCCTTCTACTCTTCATCACAAGGTTAGGTTCATTTATAACAACTTGATGTATACATTACATGCAGATGATGTGCCAAATCCTTGCCTAAATGCAAAATATGCTAAAATCTATGAGTCGCTTCAACCAAGCAAAGAGATTGAAAAACAACTTGAGATACAACAACCAGAAGCTCCATCTTCGTCTTTGACTGAGGATGATTGGGGGACATTGGATTTTAATCCTACTTTTATTGGAGAATATAAGGTCTCTGAGTTAGAATTCATGAAGCAACAAAGTGAATTTGAGAAACAAGTTTTTACTCCTCTTTCTAAGGAACTAAAAATTAATTTTGTTGTTGCCTCAATTAATGAAACAATTGAAACAATAAAGCCTGATTGTTATGATATTGTAACATATATCGCTCCTTGAACTCCATCTAATATGACTGATTGATATGGTTTTGGTTATCATTTTCTTAAGAAATCATGATTTAATGGGAAAGAATGTGGTAAATATGAGCAAGGTATACAAGTACCTTTGGATAATGAAATTTATGATCATACGTATGGATTAGGATTTAATCCTTATAGACAACCTTTGGCTTTTCCTCCTAATGTTAATCATATATGCGATGGACAGTTGAAATTGGTTAACCCACTCCTCATTGACGTTAATAAAAAATCTACTTTAGATATTTTTCCTGAAGATGAAGCCTTAATGGATTTCTTAGGGGTTTGTGAGGATTTACCTAAGTTTCATCACAAATGATGAAAGCCTTATTGTTTAAGTAATAATGCTTATTTTGGGGAACATCATAAATAGGATATTCTTCCCTTACCGATGGATTCTCTGATACGAAGTGAGTTGTTAATAACTGCAACTGTTAATATTCAAATGGATGAGAATGACATTGAAAAGATGATAAAGGTTGGGAAATGTTTGAATCAGGATGAACGTGATTAGTTGGTTTCCCTCTTACTTGAATTTAAGGACATTTTTTCTTGGAGATATTCAAATATGTCAGGTATTGATTCTAAGATTATTACTCATAATATTGTTTTAAAGCAAAATATGAAACCTGTGAAGCAGAAAATTTGAAAGATGAATCCATGGATTACTTTATTAGTTAAAATTGAAATTGAAAATTTATTGGATTCTAGATTTATCCGTTCTATTGATTACTCAAATTGGATTTCAAACATTGTGCCTATTTCAAAAGGAGAAAATAAGATAAGGATGAGTACTGATTTTAGAGATTTAAACAAGGCATCCTTAAAGGATGATTTCACATTACCTAATATTGATATGATTGTGGATTCAACAGCAGGTCATGCTTTTTTATTTTTTATGGATGATTTTTTCTAGATATAATCAAATTTTTATTCCTCCTGAAGATCAATTTAAGACCACATTCATCACACCTTGGGGAACATTTTTTTGGGTCATGATGTCTTTTGGATTAAAGAATGCGGGAGCAATGTATCAACGAGCAATGACTTTGATTTTTCATGATTACACTCATAAGATCCTTGAATATTATGTGGATGATATCTTAGAAAAATCTATACAAAGAGAAGATCATGTTACTATTTTACAACAAATATTTGAAAGGATTAGAAGTTCCAACATGAGATTGAATCCTAAGAAATGTGTCTTTGGAGTTGACTCTAGTAAATTATTAGGATGTATAATCTCTAAGAGAGGCATAGAAGTAGATATTGAAAATATTGAAGCTATTGTTAATATGCCTCCTCCTAAGAATATTTCTCAGTTACAGAGTTTACAAGGAAAAATACAAGCTATTCAGCTCTTTATTTCTAATTTAGTAGATAGAACTATTCCTTTTACTTCCTTGCTTAGAAAGGATACCACTTTCTCTTGGAATGATGAATGTAAACAAACCTTTGAGAAATTTAAGGATTACCTTGCAAATCCTCCTATCTGGAACTGGCTAAATTTGATAAACCATTTCATTTGTATACTTCAACAACTCTGAAGGCCGTGAGTGTGTTGTTAGCTCAAAATGATAATAACGGTAAGGAAAGACCTATGTATTACATTAGTCATACTTTACTAGATTACGAAACAAGATACAAAGATTTGGAAAGACAATGTTTAGCTATACTTTATGCATGTCAAAAACTCAGGCATTATCTTATAAATAATGAAGTCAATGTGATTGTTAAATTTGATCCTTTGAAACATCTTTTCTCACAAACTAATCTCTCTGGCTGTCTGGAAAAGTGGGTGATGTTACTTACAAAATTTGATCTTAATTTCATTTCTCATAAGTCTATTAAGGGACAAGATTTAATAGATTACTTAGCTGAAGCTCCTTGTCCTCATTCTGATACATGTTCTACTTCAATGGAGTTCCTTGATGACAATATTCTAGCTATTCAATAGGAGGATATTTGGGAATTATATTTTGATGGGTCTAAATGTAAGACAGGTTCTGGTGTTGGTATTATTTTGATTCCTCCTATGAAAAAACCTATCCCTTTATCATATAAATTAACCTTTCCTTGTACTAATAACATTGAAGAGTATGAAGCTCTTATAATGGGCCTATGAGTAGCTTCATCCCTTAACACAAAACACTTGCAAATATATGGAGATTTGCAATTAATTGTTGAGCAAATTAAAGGAGGTTATCAGAATAAGAATGATAAAATGACACAATATACAGATTTATCTCTTGATGTGCTTTCACAATTCTCTTCTCATACGATTCAAACTTTACCTAGGAAAGATAACTGACATGCAGACGTCATGGCAAGCACAACTTCTTTGGTTTGTCTTGAGAATAATGCTGAAAATTTTCAATTTACTATACAAACTCTTAAAAACCTTGCAATTTCTAAAAATATTACCTTTGATTGTTTCAATTTGTATTCAGATGAATGGTATTCTCATATTTTTCATTTTTTGAAAGATGGTACTTTTCCTGAATTAGCAACAAGAAACTCACGTAATTGTATTAGGAAGATTGCAACACATTACATCATTCTAGGAGATACACTTTACAAATTCTCTTATGAAGGATTACTATTAAGATGAGTCAATAGAACCAAAATCCCAGTAGCTTTGGTAGAAGCTCATTATGGTTCTTGTGGAGGGCATTTTGGTGGAAAATCTCTATTTAATAAATTGCTTAGAATTGGATATTATTGGCAAACAATGGAGAAAGATTCTTTCATGTTTGTTAAGAAATGTCCTCAATGTCAACAACATAGTAATTTGATTCATGCTCATGCTCGTGAGCTTCGTAATCAAGTTTCTCCATGGCCTTTTAGTATTTGGGGTTTTGACCTTATTGGAAAAATCTCACCAGTTTCTTCTCAAGGACATACTTACATCCTGTTTGCTACACTTTACTTCACAAAGTGGGTCGAACTTGTCCCTCTTCGTTCAACAACTACAGATGTTATTTGTGATTTCATCCTTAATAATATCATAACAAGATTTGGTATTCCTTCGATGATAGTTTCGGATAATGGTACCCTCTTTTAAAAACAAAGAAGCCATGAAATTCTTGGAGAAATATCAAATTCAACATAGATTTTAACTCCTTATTATCCTCAATCTAATGGTTAAGTTGAAGCATCAAATAAAATCATTGAACAAATTTTGAGAAAAATAGTTAACAAACATGCAAAGGATTGGCATACTCAACTAACCTATGCTTTATGGGCTTATAGGAATAGTGTTCGTATTGCCATGGGTACATCTCCTTACAATCTTGTCTATGGTATTGATGCTATTATGCCTTTGGAATTAGAAATACCTTCGTTACATGTTTCATTTCATGGGATAATTGATAAGGATACTTTTCATGAACAATGCTTACAAGAGCTAGAAATGTTGGATGAACAATAAATACATGCATTAGAACATATAAAAGCTTATCATAAATCTCTTCAAAAACAATATAATCATAAGGTAATTGAACGAAAAATTTTGGTTGGTGATTTAGTCCTATATGAGAATCAACAAAATGCGAATGCTTTACTTGGCAAAAAAGGAAATTTTAGCCCTAATTGGCTTGAAACTTTTGTTTTCATTAAGGACTTTGGTTTAGGTGCTTATAAAATTGTTGATATGGATGGTGTTTCTTTTAAGGAACCTATTAATATTATGCATCTCAAACGTTATTATCCTTAATTTATTTCTTTCCTTGTGCATTTTTGTATTCCTTATAAACATTGTTTTATAGGTTATTTTGTTTTAGAAAAATTACATTTTGAATATATTTATGCACCTACTTTATTTTATTTAAGTTTTATTTTGATGAAAACATAGTAATCAAACATAGAACTAAGTAGTAGAGAAATTTTTTCATTCATAAAATGTTTTTCAAGTTCTGATACATATGTGGCCCATGGCCCTATGTGTCCATATGTCTATCACTACGCTCTAATGGTCGATGGCTCTGAGATCTCTCTGGTCTATGATAGGAAGATATAGATCTATGTGTCAATGTGTGGCTCCTCGACATTCTCATATCACACATGCGCTCATGAGCCCTCTGTAGGTTAGCTATCAATTTCTCTTCTCTCTCTCTACACAACCTCAACTCTTTTTGGACACATCTAAAGATGTCAGCATGTCTGTCGGGATCTTTGTGGCCAATGGAAGACTCTCACTCACCGGTTGGTAGTCAGTAGGATATACATGTATCCTTCAGAACCTTGAAAACATAACTCCTCCACTCCACTACGCTAGCTATAGAATAATAATACATGTATCAATCTAGTACCTTTTTATCTCAAAATTAACTTTCATATTTAATCAAATCTCATATTTCATACTTGGGTCTCCCTCCTAGATGTCATTGAAGTGTCTAGATGGTGGGGGCACATGGAGTGACTACTCTCTCCATGCTCACTATGTCTAGGCCTTGGTGGTGGTGTCTCTATGTGGGCACGTGGAGGTCATCATGATCTCAATGGTGATGTGTGAAAAATGTGTACATTTGCACCAGTATCACTAGCTGGGGGCATCTCCTCTTCTTTCTCCTCCTCCATGGGGTCTCCCTCAGATATGTGCTCTTCATCTCTGGGATCCTCATCCTCCTATGTTGTACCACTATCCCGGTGTGTCCTCTTTGAAAGGCTTGGATCACCTATAGGATAATCCTTAGGGAAGATGGGGTGGGTCCCCTACAGACTCCAATACCTGATGTAATCTTGACTCATGCCTAAATAGATCACATCTAATGGTATCTCTATATCTTTTGTCTCATCTGCATCACTATCCTCTATGTCTGCTATCGATGGTCAGTGTATGGCACCAAGTCTCTGATAATACCTCATTGGATGTACATAACAAGGTACTACTCTGGGGACTCCCTGTAATAGGTTGAACTGTCTCATCACTTGATCATAATAGTATGGCATCACTATATGATTTTGATGACCCTCCAACAACTTTCGTCGCTATGAATGTCTCATCTTGAATCATGTATCTAGCCACTTTTTCATCTGGCAGTAGGGTCTCCATATCACATATGTACCTAGAATACAGTCTAGATGTACCCTCGAATAGAGGATATCTCCAAACTGCTAGGCATCTCTCATAGGATAAGCAAGGACTCTCAATGTACTCACATCTACCATCACTAGAGCACCCTATGGACATGTACATGCAAAATTCTCAAACAACCAAATCTGCAAGAGTGTGCATATTGAAAGACTCTCTTTGATATCTCACTAGCTGACATAGCTCATGGTATAACTGGGCTAGCATGCTGCGACCCCATGAGAAAATGATCCTATCACTCTCCATCCTTTGTATTAGATGAGTAAGAGGTCTGAAAAATATTGTACCCTTTGTTTTGGGTATCACAACCAAGGATACTATACAAAGCATCACTCTTTGTACCAAAGGTGTAGAGCTTGACAGTATGGATGACAAAAGAATCTAATCTGACTAGGTTTGCATCTGTGGAACCCATCCCAAGAAATACTCTCTATCTACAAGGATCTCCTCATAAACCTATTGTGCCCTTGGTCTGACAGTCTCACCTTGGATCAGAATTCATAGGATCTTGTAGACATCCTCTAGTGTCACGATAATCTCTCCTGAGGGAAGATGAAAGGATCAAGTATCCTCATCCCACCTCTCTATCAGAGTCAATAACATGGCTCGGTGTAGTTTGATCTATGGTAGGACTAATACCTAGTACAATCCCACATCTATCAGTAAGTACATCTCATCATCATTTAGCTTGGACAACCTCTCTCTGACACTACCTAGCAACTCTCCAAAGGGATGCTCATGAAGATGGACTGTATCTTGTAAGCACAAACAAACATCATATCAGCATTCTATATCATCAAATTTGCAAATCCAACTTGACTAGGTCAAGGTCGACCTTAGTTAGGTCAGGGTCAATCTTCCTAGGTCAAGGTTGACCTTCCTGGGTCAAGGTCAAACTTTTTGGGTCAAGGTCGACCTCATCCTAGAATAGGTGGAGACCTTCCAGTTCATGTCGACCTTATTGGGTCAAGGTTGACATAGTTGGTTCATGGTCAACCATTAAAGATCAAGGTCAACCTTGCCTAAAAAAATCAAGAATTTGGAAAGTACAGGAACAAATAACAGCAAACTGACCTCAGGAAGCAACCATTCAATAGCCAGGCACTGTTCCAAGACCTCGATGTGCATCGCTCGAAGTTCTCTCCTCAACATCTTGCTTCCTCTCTTTAAATCTACAAATGGTAAGAATGAGTAATCATGTCTTAATTTTCCTTATTTATAGTTAAAATTAGGGTTTTGTTTAGGGTTTTGTTTAGGGTTTTGTTTAGGGTTTACTCATTGTAAACTCAGATTTCCCTTATGCATTTCGCTAGACATTCACTCTTTTCATCATAACTTGAGTTCGGTAACTCCATTTTCAGTGCCGTCAGTAACATTGGAATCATGATTTAGATACCTAACTTATTGAATCATTTTAGGAAGGTTAGGAATCCTTCTAATTGGTTTAGGAAATGAATTTTCAACAAATTACATATCTAGTGTATAGAGTTGTCCTTATCACCCTATTTCACCCTACAGAAGTAGAAAGCCAAAATAGGGGGGGCATAAGGGGATTTATGCACTTCTAAAGTGTCATTTAGTAAGATCTAGGTGATTTATGGATTTTCATTAACCTTGTGTGTTTCAAGTTCTAACATCATCGAGGACTTGGCTATATCCTTTTTATTTACTATGATGTTTTCTTACTTTAGCTTACATATTCACATAGTATCATATCTAAGCTAAAGTGGGGGCTAAATGTATCATCTTAAAATGGAAGAATTTCCATATTGATAGGTGTAGCACCCTCTTGTAGTGCATTTATCATGATAGACTTGCATTTAGGATGCATTTTGTACTTGATTCCTTCATTCTAGGTGAAATTAGGGTTAGGGTCCCAAGGATTCTCCTTAATTTCCCTTCTTTGTAGCTCTATTTTCTAGGTAGGATCTAGTTATAGGTCCTCCTATCCTTCATCATGTTCATCATAGGACTTTGTGCCTTTTTCTGGCACTCTTCCCTACTCTGTTATCATTTCTAGGTCTTCGAGCATCCCTGAGACCTCCTGTTTCTCATTTTGGCTAGATCTTGACCCCTAGGTCAAGGTCAAGGTCGACCCTAACCTAGGTCGAAGTAGAGGTCAACTATAACCTAGGGAAAATTCAAGGTCATCCTCGACCTCTATCAGGATTTGATCCCCCCTTTCAATTTTTGGTCCTAGAGAGCCTTGAAATCAATGTCGGTCTTTCAGATCTGAATGCGGAAGGGTTTTAATTTGAAATTCATTTAATTATTTTCCCTCCTTAGTTTTTTTTATTGTGATTGGACCATAATTTGAGGTGAAATTTAAATTATGGGTCTTCACATTACTCTAGGAGCCTCACCTTGAAACCTCTATATAAAGACTCTCATTTGCCTTCATTTGGACCAAGCAATTTCATGATCAAGACATCAAGTGGAGACATAATTGATTCAAGAAAGAAATCAATGGTAGAATGAAGATGCAAGATTTCAAGAGGATGATATAGAGGATCAAGCCATTGTTGATATCAAGCATTTTTTGTGAGCACACCATTGTGGACATCTATTTGGAGTAAGAGAGGTTCCTTATTCCTTGATCCACCTTTATCAATATTCAAGCATTAAAAGATACAATCATGGGGTAATTATTATGGATTGTGAGTTTGGTAAGAGTACTTTAGCCTTGGGGGCTTGGTATGCTTTCTTATCTTATTCAAATCTATGCGTTGTTTTTCTCATAATCATTCATGCTAGGGGTTTTAATCTAGAGGATTAGATCTTGGCATTACACATTCAATACACACACATTCTATTACATCTGGCTATTCATGGAGGTGGAGATCACCAAAATGGGGGTTTGACTAAGGAAAAACCCTATATATCCACCCCAAAACACCATTTTCAGATATC
>BSBK01004625.1:110000-270000 GCA_027943335.1 Chamaecyparis obtusa | reverse complement strand
ATATTTTATTATGTTCTCACTTTTAAAGAAACTTCTTGACACAACCAATGCAACCACTTTCATACTAGGGTCCATGTAAGGAGCTACTCCCCATACATACTCAACATACCTATTCCTATGGCTAAACATAAAAGGAAAGAGACCCAAAAAAAATCTTGTCCACTCAGTCTACATTGAGGATATAGATAAAACACTTTGTCTACTTGGTATAAACCAAGGATGGGAATAAAATATTGTGTCCACTTGGTATTCACCAAGGAAATGATATATCACAATTTGTCCACTTATTATTCACTAAGGAGATGAACATAAAAAAATACTAGCTACTTGGACTACACCAAGGACGTAAATCACAAAGCACCAACAAAAACCATAAAATCATAGGAGGACAAATCAACTCCCAAACACTCAAGGCATGCAAGTCGAGAGAAAAGAAATAGTAGGTACAAATAATAAGTTTTTCAATTGGCCACTTTATCAAAAGAACATATTTTGATAAAATCCATCAACCATCTCGTTAGAACACGAGGAAGGTTCAAAATGCATGAAAGCAATAAAATACCCAAATTGTAGAAAAATTTGACAAAGTATGAAAACTGACATTTTATCATCAAAAGGGTAAGTTTGGATTGTGATACAAATTATCTAGAATGACCATTCAAATTTTAGAAACCTACTACAAACATGGAGTAATACTACATCCAATAGTTCATGCCACACATGGCAACAGGCAAAATTGGATGGTACACAAAACAAGGCAAGCTAAAAAATACCCAAAAATAAACTTGGAATAATGCTACAAAATTAAAATGAATTTGATAAAATACACCCATCATCCCAAATCTCCAATAAAATTCTCATTCTGGGAACACATGGAAAAATGGGAAGCATAACACCAAGAAAACCATACATTTCTATTTTTAAAACTAGAAATAAACATGCAAGCCCAATCGGGCAGTGAAATGATACAAGAATGTGGGGGAATGCTAATTCTTAACCCATTATAAGAAATTAATTTACTTGAATTAAAAAATTTGAGGTGTAGTGAAAGATGTGATATTCCCTACCTCTCACAAATTGGGAGAACCTAAAAGAAAGGAGAAGAAATCAGTTTCTTTGTGGAAATGGAAATGGCTCCATAGGAAGTTGAGGAATCACATCACGAATCCAACGAGTCACTATCTATGATAATTCAATAACCAAATCAATCATAATGAAAAAATGTGTGATTTTCTCCAAAAAAAATTAGAGCAAAATCCAAATTCTCGACAAGCACAAGTGAGGAAATGAACTCTTTTCCTCAAATAAAAGTACCATTTCCCCAAAATCTTATAAGAATTTTAAAATAAAATTCAAATAATTAAGCAACTATAGACTTTCCAAAAATAAAGTAAATAAATTCCAATACAATGGAAATCAACAACAACTAATTACTTGACAAATAAAATTAAATTAGCAAATAATTAAAATAAGTCATTTAATTCTAACTCATTGGCGATATTGCAGGAACTCTAAATGAACCAGCACACAAATGGTCTTATCACAAATGCATATGCAATCCAAATTTACCAACATGTATCAGAAGGATAATATAATAGTCATAGATACATTGTCCATATATGAGTGATATTGGATTAATAATGAATAGTCAGTGAAACCATCTCTTGTACCACTACCAAGGATAAAGACACATGCAATTCCTATAGCTCGAGTGGAATGATGGTTGGTGCTTTTTCACTAAAATATACAAACATCAAGTGCAGTCTTGTTGTGGTTCCATAACACACACCCCATTTTTGCCACTTGGCCTAATGGGGACCCCCTTTTTTTTAGGGTTCTTTTTTGTTGTCTTTAGGGTTTCAGTTTGTCTTCCTTGTGCAATTAGCTTAGATAGTTAGAATTTTCTTTATGCTTTCAATAAGACATTACTAACAACTATTTTTGCATGCAAAAGTTTGATGCCCACCTTTTGAGATTTATGAAGAAACAACAAGGGAAGCTGACATCCATGGGAGTACTAAGATTTTTGGAAATCCAAGAAGTGACAGAGAAGTTTTAAAGAGCACACCCCAACATTCTTCCAAAATGTTGAGTCTTCAATTTTGACAAGTTCAAAGAATTATAACACTTAGCGATTTTTAAGTTCTGGTAGATTTACGGAGTTTCAGAGTTGCTAGAAGTTCCACTATTCGAAAGCCTGAAATTCTGCCCAGCATGAAGTTTTTGGGACTTAGCCAATTTTTGCATGGAGAAAAAACTTTTTGACACTTAGAAAATTTTCAGCCTTCCTAATTTTTTGGCCCTCCTAAATTTTTGGCCCTCCTAGTTTTTTGACATCCAAAATTTTTGACCTTCCTAAATTTTCGGCCATCTGAAATTTTTGACCTTCCTAAATTTTCGGCCTCCAAAATTTTTGGTCTTTCTAAATTTTTGGCATTCCTAGTTTTTCAGCCTCCGAAAGTCCAAAAATCTAAAAGTTGGAGGAGAAGTGGTTTTGACACAGACATTTTTTAAGACCCTAGTTTTTGGCATTTCAGCCATATGAGATTTTTGGCCTCTAAAAGTCTGAAAGTTGGAGGAGAAATGGTTTTGACACTTAGACATTTTTGAAGACCCCATTTTTCAGCATTTTGGCCATATGAGATTTTTGACCTCCAAAAATCCAAAAGTTGGAAGAGAAGTGATTTTGACACAACCATTTTTTAGAACCCTATTTTTTGGCCTTTCGGCCCTAGAGATTTTTCAGCCTCCGAAAGTCTAAAGTCTGAAACTTGGGAAAAGAGGATTTGAGACTTAGACAATTTTGAAGCTTGGTTTTTTGGGGGCAACTCTCAAGATTTGTGTTTTTTTGGCACACTCACCGTTTGACTTTAGTTATCTCAGACTTGATTTTTCAGTCAACTGCACCTCCTTTATGGGATTGTTTCTACATTATTCTGGGGCCTCTTTCAGTTGAGTCTGCATGGAGAAGCTATAACAACATATTAAGGGCATGATCACAAAATTTTATGAAGAGCATGCATGAGTTCCAACTTCATTTTTTAGTTATTTCATGCATGATCAGCTCAAGTTTTGTAAATGCACAAGGTTTAATTCCGTGCTAGGATAGTTTCAATTAGTTTTAGAAGTAGTTTCCTTCATGTAATCTTTAGTTTATATTTATTTTTGAGTTTCCTGCAGCCGAAACCCTAGTTGCGAAAATAAGAGCACAACTCTATAAATTGTAAGAATTCAATGTGATGATTGTCAGATTTTAATCATAATATAATACATATAGTTGGTGCTTCAATCATAGTGTGATATTTCTTCTATCTTTGTGAAATTGATGAATGTGTGAATTTCTCATTTATTTATTTCAAAGAGCCAATTGATTGTGTGGTGGTTTTAAATATGTGATTCTTAGTTCATTGTTTGCTAGTGTTGTACTAATTTGTTGTGACAAATTATCAAGAAGATCCTTCTTTGGTGCTTTTAAGATAAACTTGTCTCACATGTGTGCACATCTGTGGTGGCTTTGTGATTGTCTAAGTTTTGGCTTATCATATGTTTTCATTGATTTCTGTTGATGATTGCATCTACCTAGCTGAAGATTGTGATTTATTCTGATCTCTATTTTGTGGGTTTCCTCATCTTCTTGATCTTTTAATTCACAAAGTAGTGTGACATTAGTTTATGTCCATTAGGTTTCTTTTCCAAGAATTTATTTAAAATTCTTGTTACCCTACTTCTTACTTTATTTTCAAATCAATTATGGTAGATTAATTAGATTAGCATTGCTTTTGTTTTAAAATCTAAAAATCCTAAAAAAAAGAGAAATATTGTGGTATTCTGAAGTTTATTTTGTAGCTCTCTTCGAGATAAGAACTAGAAAGGCCTCCTTGTGAACAAAATTACATTTGCCTTCATTTGAGCTATCCAAAAGGTTGAGACCCAGCCTAGAAGGAACCTTGAGATTGATTCACATCATTCTTCCAAGAGGGGAATTTACTCACATAGATTCCTAGTTGTTGTCTCATGTAAAAATGATGCTCAATAGAAGTGGCACTAGAAGGAGTGCTTGAACCAAAAGGTTTTCAAGTTATTATCACACTAAACAAGTTTGATGTTGGGAAAATCTAGCTTGAATGGATAGTCTGTTGTGTATACTGGGAGGTCTCCATGAGATTCCTCTGCATGCATATAATAGGCTTCCTTTTTTCTCCCCTAATAATGGACAAAATGCTACAAATCATGTAAGGACTTGCAAGGATCTAAAGCTTTTTCTCAAAATTGAACATGAAGATGTTGTTTGCAATCTATTTGTCCAGACATTTCAAGGTGTAGAGCTTCAATGGTATGAAAGACTCTCATCCAATTCTATTTGCTCATGGATTGAATTAAATAATTTATTCTTAATTCAATTTGATTCCAATGTGAGTTCATAAGATTCACTATTTTATTTTGTTGTATTAAGGACACCTCAAGATTTCATTGCCCAATTTAATCATCAATTTCTTCTCATGTATCAAAGGGTTCAAGATTCAGAAAGGATGGTGCATGATTCAATGATAAAAGATCATTATTTATGGTGTTTGGATGTCTCATTTGCAAGCATGATTAGATCCATTGGTGAGGTTACTACCTTGCATGATACATTCAAGAAGGCTCTTTTCTTGGCATGATGTGGATATGATCAAATGGTACAAATGGTCCTGATGAAAGTTTCAATATGAAATTTATTGAATGTTACCAATCATTACAACTCTATTTCAACCCATTGAATACATCAAATCAGCTGCAATTATCTCATTCAACCAATTACAACATGCTCGATATCCAAATGATGTAATCATCCAATCAAAAGAATAAGATCAATCATTTTCAAGATCATAATTGGGGTCAAAATCCTCATGCTACAACCTTGGATGTGATTATTTTGCCTCCCAATGATGCTCCTATAGTTGTCTTGTCATATTCTTGCTATACTCCAATGCCCAATCCATCAAATTATGATGATATTTCAAATGGAAAGCTTGTTGGTCAGTTATATGAGCATGATAAGTTGTGCAAAAATGAAAGTGAAATGATCCTAAATGCTGATTGTAATCGAGAATCCAAGTTACCAAATGATTATTCCACACAAATTAGTCATGGGATAACAAGAAATGATGAACAAATCCAAGAGGATGAGAGATATTCAATACTGCCCCAGAATTATTGTCACAAAATATCAACTACTGACAAGTCTTCAACATCTTCACAAAGTAATTTTGATGACACTTTTCATACTGAAAAAGATTCATAGGAAAAGGACACAAATAGTCATTGTTGGGTAGATATTCCACTTGAACAAAGTAGACTGAATGAGAATTTGCAAGAATTGGGTATTCCTATGTCATTATCAAATTTTTCATGGATGGAAGGATGTAGGATACACCTCACGAATCAACATTGTGAGATGTATTGCCCTAGTTTTCTTGGAAAGATGGACTTCTATTTGAAAGGAAACATGACTATTGAAGAGGTATTAATTCCTATAGCAGACCATTGGGATAGTCAATCAAGGGAAGAAGAAGAGGAACATGATCAAATTTTTGAGACTTTGGAAGATATGGATCTGCCTAATGAGAAAGATAAAGTGATAGACATACAAGAAAATGAGGGCTAGACAATTTCAAATGATGAAGAGAGTGAAATCATAAATACATTCATAGACATCTTCATGAAAGATGAAAGTGGAAAGGTATCTTCTCGTGAAATCATAAGTGATGATGCACTACCTTTTTCGAATGCTAATCATGATGGAACCCAAATAAATGAGATAAAAGAAGTTCAAGAGGATGATCAAAAGAAAGATGATGAAGATAAAAAATTGTGCCTTGAGGTAGAGGAATCTCAGCATTTAAAAATCAACAAACAAGATGACTCTCAGTTTTTGTCATTAGGGAAGGTAGACAAAGTACTTGATTTGGTATCATATTTGAGTAAAGAAATGTCCATTTATGGGTATTCCATGCACATATCAAACCTTGCAGTAGCCAATTCATGTAGGATTCATCCTTTTGAGATACATTCAAAGGTAAGTTGTCCTAAATTCTTGTTAGCTTGGGAGATCGCCTTAGAAGGTAAGTACAATTTTGAACATGTTTCTTTGAGGCATAAGGGAGAAAAAGATTTGAATACTGATACTAATTATTCTTGCAATTTTGAATACATTCTTATGAGTGAAATTCTTAGTCATAATGAAGTCAAATGTGATGATTTATTATTTAGGACTAATGATAATTATAATGAGGATCATGGTTTGGATGCTTTCCCTTTTGAACCTTGTTGTAATGACAAGTATAGTACATAAGTAATGAATATGTGTTCTTGTGGTCTTCATGCACTTGAGGAGGATAGAGTGGTGTACCATGAGATAAGACCTCTAGAGGAAGAAATCACATTGAGTGAGTACATGCCCATGGTTGGGAACTCACTAAATCAAGTTGTATCTGTCCATTATCCCTTGATTTTTGATGATTTTCAATTTGAATATGATAAAGGTGAAGACAATTGTTTGTGGATTAATCATGATTATGGAGAGTTGCCACAACTTTTAATTTTGTGTAATTTGTACCCAGAATTTGAACAAAACTTGTCTAAATTTTATTTTTTAAAGTACAAAGATGAGTTTGCATTCCTTAGAACTATGCAGGGTGCATTATTGCTACTACATGGAAAGAAAAATCAATTAATAAGAAACTCATATGCTTTTTCTATGTTTTTTTATATAATTTAAGTTTAGTCCTAATTAGGTAGGTGTTAGTTTCCCTTATATTTTAGTGGTTAGTTTTGTTTTGTTAGTGTGTCAGTCTCATTCCTTATTGCTTGAGTATTTTTTTCTTTTTGTTTGTTAGCCTAGGGAAAAGAAATTTTTTTGTCAGGGTTGTTCTTGGAAAGTGGTCCATCCCAAGTGGTCTTTGATAGGAGGCAGAGGTATTTCTTAGTCAAAAATATTAAAGGAATTCATCTTGTAAGAGACTATATACATGGATCATGAATGGTGATACCTTTCACTGGCAATCAAGTTGATGTTCAAAGTCGATCATCCTCAACACATTACACATTTTAAACATGATACTGTAGTTGTTGGTTTCTTGGGTAAGTATTAGTTGGAGTTGATTGGAGCCTATTGTTATGGGTGACCTCTGATCTCAGAACCCTTCTCCAACTACATCTTGACTTGAAGACACAAAATCAAAAGGAGGAATGCATAAAGAAAGGTCAACAGGGAAAAGCAAAGTTTAAATGCTTGGGTGGCACAACCTAATTGCTCCCCAAGTTTCCAGAAAGAAAAAAAAGAAAGAGAAAAAGAGAAATTAGAAATACAATCACTAAGGTAGCATAGCCTAAGCGCTGCCTTAGTGTACCAAAAGGTCCTGAAATGAAGATAATTGAAGAAGTGACAATATTCAAAGCACAATGGCTTAAGAAAATTCACCTTCCATGTAAATTATGTTGACTCTAAAGGAGCCCTCCAAATAATAAAATAATCTTATATCTTGTCAGAAGATAGAGAAGGGTGACTCTAGCAACCTCTACCAGGGCTATGAATGCCTGACTAGCAGTAGAGCAAGGTTAGAATGAGATTATGGAAGTTTATGAAAGTAAGAAAAGATTATCTCCAAGTGTTTCTCATCCAGGAAACCTTCATCCAAGTGTTGAAGGAATGAACACACAAATACACACACTGGATGAAACAATAAAGGACTTCAATTTTGAAAAGTTGGTGGAATAATATTTTCATGAATGGTGCTTGTGTTCGATTTATTACAAGAAAATTTCTAGATGAATTTTTCTCATAAAGAAATTCCTTAGTCATTTCTCCTTTTTTCGGGGCTATTTGTTGTGGTTCCACAACACACACCCCATTTTGGCCACTTGGCCTAATTGGGACCCCCTTTTTTTAGGGTTCTTTTTTGTTGTCTTTAGGGTTTCAATTTGTCTTCCTTGTGCTATTAGCTTAGATAGTTAGAATTTTCTTTATGCTTTCAATAAGACATTACTAACAACTATTTTTGCATATAGAAGTTTGATGCCCACCTTTTGAGATTTACGAAGAAACAACAAGAGAAGTTGACATCCATGGGAGTACTAAGATTTTTGGAAATCCAAGAAGTGACAAAGAAGTTTTAAAGAGCTCACCCCAACATTCTTCCAAAATGTTGAGTCTTCAATTTTGACAAGTTCAAAGAATTTAAACACTTAGCCATTTTTTAGTTCTAGTAGATTTTTGGAAGTTTAGAGTTGCTAAGAGTTCCGCTGTCCGAAAGCCCGAAATTCTGCCCAGCATGGAGTTTTTGGGACTTAATAAATTTTTGCATGGAGAAGAAACTTTTTGACACTTAAAATTTTTTTGGCCTTCCTAAATTTTCGGCCCTCCTAAATTTTCGGCCCTCCTAAATTTTTGGCCTTCCTAAATTTTCAGCCCTCCTAGTTTTTTGGCCTCTAAAATTCTCGGCCTTCCTAAATTTTTGGCCCTCCTAAATTTTCAGCCTCCAAAATTTTCGGCCCTCCTAAATTTTTGGCCTTCTTAAATTTTTGGCCTCTGAAATTTTCAGCCTCCAACATTTTTGGCCTTCCTAAATTTTTTGTCTTCCTAGTTTTTTGGCCTCCGAAAGTCTGAAAGTTGGAGAAGTGGTTTTGACACAAACATTTTTTAAGACCTTATTTTTCGGCATTTTAGCCATATGAGATTTTCGGCCTCTGAAAGTCTAAAAGTTGGAGGAGAAGTGGTTTTGACACTTAGACATTTTTGAAGACCCTTATTTTTGGCATTTTGGCCATATGAGATTTTCGGCCTCCGAAAGTTGGAGGAGAAGTGGTTTTGACAACCATTTTTTAGAACCTTGTTTTTTGACCTTTCGGCCCTAGAGATTTTTCGGCATCCGAAAGTCCGAAGTCCAAAACTTGGGAAAAGAGGATTCGAGACTTAGTCAATTTTCAAGATTGGTTTTTTCGGGGCAACTGTCAAGATTTGTGTTTTTTTTGCACGACTATCATTTGACTTTAGTTATCTTAGACTTGATTTTTTAGTCAACTGGGCCTCCTTTATGGGATCATTTCTGCGTGATTTTGGGTTCTCTTTCAGTTGAGTCCACGTGGAGAAGCTATAACAATGGATTAAGGGTAGGATCACAAAGTTTTATGAAGAGCATGCATGAGTTCTAGCTTCATTTTTGAGTTATTTCATGCATATCAACTCAAGTTTTGTAAATGCACAAGGTTTAATTCCATGCTAGTATAGTTTCAATTAGTTTTAGAATTATTTTCCTTCATGTAATCTTTAGTTTAGATTTATTTTTAAGTTTCATGTAGCTGAAACCCTAGTTGCGAAAATAAGAGCACAACTCTATAAATTGTAAGAATTCAATGTGATGAAGGTCGGATTTTGATCATAATACAATACATACAGTTGGTGCTTCAATCATAGTGTGATATTTCTGCTATCTTTGTGAAATTGATGAATGTGTGAATTGCTCATTTATTTATTTCAAAGGGCCAATTGATTGTGTGGTGGTTTTAAATCTATGATTCTTAGTTCGGTGTTTGCTGGTGTTATACTACTTTGTTGTGATGAATTATCGAGAAGATCCTTCTTTGGTTCTTTAAAGATAAACTTGTCTCACTTGTGCACACATCTGTGGTGGCTTCGTGATTTGATGAGTTTTGGCTTATCATATGTCTGCATTCATTTCCATTGATGATTGCATCTACCTAGCTTTAGATTGTGATTTATTCTGATCTCTATTTTGTGGGTTTCCTCATCTTCTTGGTCTTTTAATTCACAAAGTGGTGTGACATTGGTTTATGTCCATTAGGTTTCTTTTCTAGTAATTTATTTCAAATTCTTGTTACCCTACTTCTTACTTTCTTTCCAAATCAATTACGGTAGATTAATTAGATTAACATTGCTTTCATTTTAAAATCTAAAAATCCAAAAAAAAAAGAGAAATATTGTGGTATTCTAAAGTTTATTTTGCAGCTCTCTTCGAGATGTGAACCAACAAAGGCCTCCTTGTGAAAAAAATTACATTTGTCTTCAGTTGAGCTATCCAAGTGTTTGAGACCTGACCCAGAAAGAACCTTGAGATTAATTCACATCATTCTTCCAACAGGGGAATTTACTCACGTAAATTTCTAGCCGTTGTCTCATGTAAAAATGACGCTCAACAAGTCTCTCATAGTATTATGTCGTTAAAATTGGTATTTAATTGGAATGCAACCAACAATCAATAAACCGTTAACTCAATAATTTAGCTACAAGAGTTCAAATCAAATGAACAACTAAATTCACAAAATTGGTGTATTGCTTCATAGTTAAAGTGAGTTCAATCCTTTATACAATTCTCATCAAATTGACATGAAGGATTAGTGACTTGACTACTCTAAAATGGAAGATTCAAATGTGGAGGTGATTTGATACTTACATTCACCACTCCAAGATGGATCCAAATGCAATGCAAAGCTAGGATGAAACTATGATGCAAGATTAATTTAGCAACAATGATATTAATATAAAGGCAAACTAGATAACTATGCAAGATTATACTAGAAAATGAGCTAAGATAACAATGCAAGAGAGATATGAGATAAGAAAATATGATGGAAGAAACTAAGAAATCAAGAAAGCACATAGATAGAATGCAAGAGGATGGACCCACAAATGATCAATATGGAACCCTTGAGCCAAAGAAGAGATTCTTTTTAAAGAAATTGCCTCGAGAATGGAGGGTGGAGATTAAGAGGAAAAGATGTTAGGTAGAGATGAGTGGTGAGAGAGATCAATCCATGTGAGAGGATCCAAGATTTTTTATTGGTCAAGCTTGATTAGAGAATAATACAAAATTGAAAATCTCCTTTTAATTTCCATTTAATCAAGATTAAGTTGTACATTGTGCTCTTTTAATAAAAGTGTTAGGAATTTATATTAAAAGGATGTTTTGACAATTAAATAATGTTCCAAGTTTTTAATATTAGAAATGATTTGAGTTAATTATGAAAGGGGGATTATCTAGGTTGGTTACATAATTATGTCTAGTAAATCATGTCTTTAAGATTTAGAATTTTGCATAAGACAAATTTGATCGAATTAGGGGCTTAGGTTTTACTAGATATTTTTTTAGGTGATTACATTTGGCCCTCTTTGAATTGATGTGTGAGAAGCACATTGATTCAAAGAATAGATAGCAACTAGATCAAAGAACAACCTGATATGAAGTGATGAGACTATTCTTGATAAAGAGAAACTAACTCTGAACTTGATCAAACAAAGACTAATTGAAGATTAGTTTTGAACTTTATTGAGTGAAGACTGATGAGCAAGACTAGAGTATCTAGCCTAATATGATGCAATGAGACTGAATATTTATCCAAAGATAATGATGACTAGCCAGTTTGATATGAAGTGATGAAACTGATCAATGTCAAAGAACTTAAGATAAATGCTTTGATAAGGATTATGAAGAAGCTAGTCACCTAATTGAGAGAAAATATCATATTGATATGAGTCTTGATGAACATGATTCCTTAGGAATGATGTCAGATTGATATGGGTTTTGATGAACCTGACATGCCCCAAGATATCAAATAGATGTATGCCAGAGTGATTTGATATAAAGCGATGAAATCACTATTTCAGAGAGATGTGGAGAATCTCAACTTGATATGATTCTTGATGAAGCTGAGATGCCCCAAGCCATGAAGCTTGAATTGATTTATTAATTAGGAGTTATTGCAAAAGAAGATTTGTTATATTATCATGGCCCCTTGGGATCGAAATTGAAAAGAGGCATAGAGGTTAAAACCTAATTTGACTGATTAAAGAGCTTGATTTAAGTGATTTCAAGGTCCTATTGATGAGTTGTGACTGAGTTTAGACCCAATTTGACCTGGGTTGACCAATTTGAAATTACTCAGATTTAATAGATTTGCATGAGATTGACCTTAGAGGTTCAAGAAATGAAGATGAAAGCATGCAGGAAGTGATAGCATCAATGGTCAAATGTGTGTGACCAAGAACGGTTGATTTTGCAATTTCACTAGGTAAATGAGCTTGGATTTTGATTTCAATCCTAAAAATGGATTTAGGATGTCAAAATTAGCTAAAGGTACAATTTTAGTGACTTTCCAAACACTTTGAATTTTAGGTAAAAATCTATAAAAGGGGCTCAGAGGGATCATTTTTAAATCATTTTCTACAATTAACTTTGAGTCCAGAGCCTTCTAGATAGCTAAAAAAATTTATTCCATTCTGAAACCACCAATTCAAGCTTTAGAGGTGCCACAACCACCCTGATTGTATGGTGCACCAGTAAGTAATTGATTCCATCTTGTGATTTTGTAGATTTAAGTCAATTTAATTGGTTTTTTCACATTTTTAGGTCTTTTGTCTCAGTTTATGATGTGATGAAATAGTTTCATTGCACACCCTTCTAGTTTGTATCATATGATGAGTACCTATGTATAGTATGATACTAATAACTTTATCACACCGAGGTGTATCATATCGTTCATTGAGTTTCATCGTATGATAAACATAAGTCATTTATTTCATTATATGAGCCAATTTTTACTATTTGCATTATTTTCAAAAGATGTCTTATGTCATAGCTGTTTTGTAGACTTGTAGAGATTCTTAGGGACTACTTTGTGATGCTTTGATTCTCTATATAGATGGATTTTTCTTATGATTTAGGCTAATTACTAATGCATCTTCTTTTGTTCCTTGTTGCAGCTTTGATTGCCTGATCCTATCTTCAAGTGTGTATATCCACAGGCACTGAGACTAGTCTGTCACCTATCACAACAAGATTTGGTTGTCCTAGATCAGTGTGGACTGAGGAATCTCATTACTATACCTGACATCTATGTTAATCATGGATTACTCACCACCTTAGCAGAGAGGTTTCATAGTGAGCATAACACATTCCATCTGCCCACTGGTGAGATCACCATCACTCTAGAGGATGTCTATAGGATCCTCTGACTGCCCATAGTTAGATAACTTGTCTTTTATGATCAAGATCTAGTAGAGGGGATCAAATCTCTAAGGTGCATCTTTTTCGATGATATAATTCTAGATCAACACATCACCTGGGACTACATGCTTAGGAAATACAAGACTATCCACTTGCATGTGTACTGGTTAGATTGATCATATGTGTTTTTGTGCATGATCCCAACCAATAGGGAAGACCTATGGAGGGAGATAAGGAGATGATGGAGGACGATGTGGAAGCACAAGCACCACCGACTAAGGCACCAAGAGTAGTAGGTGCATATGATAGAGATTAACAGATCATGTAGTTGTAGGAAGATCTGATTGAGGCAAATACACAAAGGGTAGTCTTTAAGGACCAGTTATAGGATAGAGATCACTAGATTTAGGATCTCCAGAGTGCATGAGACTAGTTGCAGTAGACAATGACATACCAGGAATCTTTAAAATCTTATTATTATACATATTATATATTGGGGCAGTGCCAACTGCAGTTAGAGCACCATCGTACTCTTAGTTTGCTTCTCAGTTTAAGCGGGGCATGCCAACACTAGTGCCTATGAGAGTATATGTCCCTCCTCCTCCACCTTGAGATCAGGAAGAGGGAGGGAGGGAGTCTTGATTTCCCCTTTTCTCATCTTATCCCCTTCTTGTTAGAAATAGGGAATACTGAGAGGGGGGGTGAATCAGTATTCTACAAACTTTTACTTTTGCCCAATTATGGATATAACAGATTAACTTGATACTTGAAAAATAGAGTAAACTAAATAGCATGCATAGAAATAAAGAAAATGAACTCATAACACCATGTTTTGTTCTTGAGGAAACCCTGGCCAAGGGAAAAACCTAGTGGGGATGATACCCACAAGTGATCCACTAATCAAAAGTATCTGGTTAAGGATGTTGACCCTGTTAGGATCTTATTACATACATATAGTGTCTTTGTCCTGATTAAAGGACTTAAGGCCTTGTTAGAAATCTCAACCCTACTAATATTTGGTGGTATAGATAGAATGATTACAAGATGAGCTCACTACCCAAACATGTAATGTACAATGATTTCTGATTACAAAAAGAGATAAGGTATATAACCTTTTTACTATTGCCGAATAGATTTCCTATTTTGATCTATCTCTTCACTTGCATATACAACTTCGCATCTATATCTTTCACATATATCACATATACGTTCACATATATCACATATACTTTTGCATATCTTTCATAAATTTTCTCTTCTTCACATTACATATGTCTTACATTTATACAAGTTATTAAGAATAATAACCTTTATAGTCGGCTTTACAAAACATAAAGCACTTTACAAATTACATTTTAACTTGCACTTCCCAAGGGTTAACATCTATGATTTTGTCCCTCATATGATTAAGTTATTATTTTGATAAACAAAATAATCCCTTAATTATCATACTGATTATGTCTTCTTTTTCTGTCCTATCAGCTTCAACTCTATCCTTGGTAATTCTGCAATAACTTATTCCATACATGTCGTATAGACTTGCACTCTCAGGTGAGTCTTCAATATACATAAAAGTATCCATGTTCAAGTGTGCAAGCCCTGAACTTACTTCCATCGACATCGTAATATAAAATTGTCTCTAGTTAGACTGTGAAAATGCTACTTACACTTTGACAATTTTACTCTATGCTTTGGCATAACTGCTTGCTAACATATGTAGACTTCATACAGATTAGATGTTTCCATAATGACAACAACTAGATATCTAACTCAGCCAAATTTCCAACACTTATCTCATATTTTGATGTATTTATTATTGTATTTGTATCAAGGATGCACCATTTTTGTACTCAAGACACCTTTTGAGATATATGTATGATGGATGTTCTTGGTTATAGTTGTTGTCTCTAATGTTGATGCATTCTATCTTTGATCATGATGTCGATTCATATATTTACTGCATGTGTTTATCATTGATGCTATATAGTGTAGACGTTGATGGTACTTATGCTTTCTGCTTGTTATCATGTATGCTCTAATATGTATTGCTTGTATCATGTTGTTTCTTTTCATGCTCATCCATATGTGATAATGACAATTTATCACTTTGGGCCCCTTTATGATGATGCCAACCTTGATTCTTCTATATATTAATCTAAGTCAATGAAATATTTTGTAGTTGATCGCCTTAGTGGAGAGATAGGAAGGATGGATCAAGGGAGACCAAAAATGCACAACTAAATGCATCCTTAGAATGAAATGCAACTTAAGACATGAGTCAAGTCACTGATCTTGTAGGCATTCATTTGTCATCATTTGAGTGTTTAGGGACATTGGGGTTGATACAACCTTCACTGGTGCAAGAGTGACCATGGAGATATGAATATAACCCTATCAGATAGATGTAGAAAACAAATGTAAGCATCGAGGTATAAGAGCCAAGATAACCTAAACATGATATCCAATTTGATATTGTAAGTTTCCACTTGTACCAAGGCATGGACTACCAAGATAACCATGAGTTTCATCTTACATAGCACACACAAGAAACAAACAAGGAGATAATTCCAACCGCACCTAAGTGTCCAAATAAAATGGGTTGAGGTATGTACGATGTTCCAATCATGATAGAGGATCTTAGTACATACACCTAGTTTATGAGACAACTTAGGATCATTGAAACCACACCACAAGTATACATTAAAAATGTGTTATGCCCCCCATCACGAGCCTCTAGTTAGGTTGACATCATTGAGCAACCTTAGAAGACATAACAAGAAAAAATCAATGATACAAACAACACACAAGAAAATAGGTTCAACATATCTTAATCATTTTAGTTTTCTAAGGTTCACATTGGTGTCAAGTGTTAAGGAACACCTTTGTGCTTGTGTCAAAGTGTGTGTAGTAGAAAGTGCAGGATTTGATATGTGTTGAGAAATACAATGACGTCTAGATTGGTAATGTTAAGAAACATTGTAGGATTGGGGTGTTGAGAAATACCAATTTGTATGTCAGTGACAAATTGTTCTTCAGGAAGGACTAATATACTAACCCAGGTTAAGCTCAAGAGATCAATCAAGTGGTAAAGTGTTGACATCTCAAATAGATAGCGTACGATTTCCCCCAAGCAATAGATAAGAACTGAGGACAAAATTAAGACCAATTCTATCTCATGATGGTTCAAAGGATTTGGAGAGTGAGAACTAAATGCAAAAAGTATGAGCGATCAACCACAGATTGATAGATGGAGATCTAGTTACAAGTGATGCCTATTTTCCAAGTTTTAACCACTTGGAAGTATTTTATTTTTTTGCTACCAAGGCACATGTTTCCAAGTTTTCACCAAGGCACTTTTTTTTGTTTTTTTTATTTTTTTTGTTGTTTTCTATTTTTTTACTTTTTTAAAAAAAAATTTGCATAGATCAAGGCACCTATTTCTGGCTTTTCACCAGGATGATCATTTTTTATGACTTTTTATGATTTTTAGGGTTTTTTCAAGACTTTGTAAACTTTTTAGAATTTTTCCAAGATCAAAAGTTGTTATACAAGATGCAGATATTTAGTTGTAGAACTATTTCAAGTGGAGAGAATTGATAAGCTCTTTGAGAAAATCACCTTCTAGAGTAGCCAACTGATAAGATCTAGAACCTAATATTATAGTGATGATAAAAGGACCTAGCTAGTTAGGTTTAAATTTGTCTTTTTGTTCTCTATGTTGTTGATTTTTTAGGTTTTCTTTCAAAACAAGGTCACTGACATGAAATTCATGATAATGTACCTTCTTGTTATTTTTATTATACATTCTCTTTTGGTGACCCTTAGATGGTCAAATATTTATTTTCTATGTTCATTAAGTAATTTGAGCTCTTGAAGTTAAGAGATTTTACAATCTTGTTATGTGACAAGTCCATGTAATGATACCCTAAGTCATGGTATTTCTACTTCGATTGTTAAGAGTGCCTTAAAAATGTAGACCAATGAGAATGGTATAGCCCTTGTAGGTGTTATGATGCTTGTTTGATAAGCCCATCAAACTAAATTTAAGTGTAAGTGCTAATCCTTTTCAAATTTGTTAACTATTATGTGCAAGATCTTGAGGATAATTTTATTCAAAGTTTTTACATGTCCATTCCCTAAGGATAGTATATATAAGAGGAATGATGTGTGATGTAAAAATGAGCATAGATCTCATCAATGTCATTTTTTTTAACTATCCTCAGTTGTCCAAGACAATTGAGGAAGGGATTTTGTATTGACAAATTATAAAGTTGAGTATGAACCTAGCCACCTATTTCCTTATTTCTTTGATAAAAGGTACTACCTCAACCGATTTAGTGAAGTACTCAATGGTTGTAATAATGAACTTGTGTCCATTAGATTATGAAGGATATATCTGACCCACAAGATCGAAGGCCCATTGTTGAAATGACCAATGAGTAATAAAAGGCAACAAGTTTCTAGCAGGGGTGTAAATCAGATTTCCATGAAGCTAGCATTTTTTACAAGTATTAACATATTGAATGACATCCTTATCTATGGTAGGCCAATATTATCTATCTTTGAGAATTTTTTTTGCTAAGGATAAACCATTCGAGTATGATCCATAGATTCCCTCATGAATTTCCCTAAGTGTTCTCTCAGACTCCTCATGCTCTAAACACCTAAGAAGTGTACCATTGTGACTTCTCCTAAAAAATTCATTCACAATGATGTGATACCAAGAGGGATTTTAGATGAGGTTTCATTTTTCATTCCAAGAAATGAAGTCAGAGATAGTTTGATCTTTGAGGTAGGTGTATATCTAGTTGTAGCGGGAAGTGTCAGAAGAAATGATAGTGCAAAAAATTTGGGATTTGGGTGTATCATAAGTAAGGAAAGGGATCTCTTCCATTAGGAAGTCATAGTAGAATTGATGTTCTTCCAACTGTAGCATTGAAGCCAAAGTAGCCATAGCATATGCCACTCTATTTTCTGCATGTGGTATCTTCATGAAGTACTTATTTTAAGTCATTAATCAGACATTTATATGGGATTTTTTCATCCTTAGTTTGATATTTATCATTTACTTGATTGACCACAAGATGAGATTCACCATAGACATGAATTTCTTCAATCTTTCATTCAATCACCAATTTGATTCCATTAGACAACCCTTCATATTCTTCTACATTGTTGGTGCATGGGAAGATCATTTTATAAGATTTTGGGATCTTGTAACATTGGGGAGAAACAAAGAGAACACTAGCACATGCACCTCACTACATGAATGAGCCATCAAAGTACATCTTCTAGGGATGTTGTGTTAAGTGCAGAATGGATTCATCAGGAAATTCAACAATGAGAGGTTGTATGTCTTGCAAAGGTGCATCTTCTAGTTTATCCACCTATACTTGTCAATTTACCACTTTTTGATCATCATATGTGATGTCAAATTTGCTAAGAATCATGACCCATTTTTCTAACCATCCAATCAGTGTCACTTTGTTTAATAAGTACTTGAGAGTATCAATTTTTGCAACCAGTTGTGTAGAGTATTCTAGCATATAGTGTCTAAACTTTTGAGAAGCGAATACCACCACTAGACATTCCTTCTCAATGACTATATAATTCAGATCATAGAATACCAGTGTTCTATTGATGTGGTAGGTCTCTCTTTCATGACGTTGAGCATCATGTTGTGCAAGAAATACTCCCAAGGAAGAAGTAGTAGTTGATATATAAAGCAACAGAGGTTTTCCAAGAATAGGAGCCATGAGTACAAGAGGATTTTCCAAGTACACTTTAATCTATTGGAATTTATTCTCACAATTCTGAGTCCATTGAAAGTCACTCCCTTATGTGGAGTCTTAGTGAAGGGTTGAGCTTTATCAACTAGTTGTGAGATAAATCTTCTTATTGATTGTAGCTTTTCTTGCAATATTCTCATATGACTGATATTTCATGATGGTTGCATCTCCATTATCACTTTTACTTTAGTTGTATCTACTTTGATTCCTCATGCTAAGATAATGTATCCTAGGAGTTTTCTCGAGGTAACTCCAAAAGTGCACTTCTTTGGATTAAGTCGTAGCTTGAATTATTCTAGTCTCATGAAAATCTTATCCAAATCAGTGAGATGTATGTCTCTAGTAACAGATCCAGCTAGTGTATCATCCACATATTCTTCCATGTTCTTGTGCATCATATCATGAAATATAGTCATCATTTCTCATTGATATGGTTCACCAACATTTTTTAGTCCAAAGGGAATGACGTTCTAATAGAAATTACCCCAAGCACAAGTGAATGTTGTCTTTTCCTAGTTTTCAGGTGAAATACGTATTTGATTATAGCTATAAAATTCATCCATCATAGAAAACATCTAGAAAATAGTAGTAAGATCCACAATCATGTCTATATTTGGCAATGGAAATTCATCTTTAGGACAATTTTTATTCATATCTCTGAAATCTGTACATATTCATATTGATTTGTCAACTTTTGAAATAGGCACAATGTTGGAGATCCATTCAACATAATCTATGGCTCATATGAATGTGGCTTTGAGTAAATTTTTGAGCTTTTCTTCAACCAATAGTGTTATGTGAGGATGTGTTTTTCTCATCTTTTGTTTCACTGGTTTAATGAATGGTGCAATACATAAGTGGTGCATAATGAGATTTGTGTCCAATCCTGGCATATCAGAGAAAACCAAACAAAATTTATCTTCTTTTCTTTAAAGAATTGAATAAATTGTATTTTTTCATCCTTAGACAATGATTGTGCAAGATGTATGATTTTTGGATTCTTTGTTGTACCCAAGTTTACCTATTGTGTAGGCTCTATAAGCATTGACGATTGTTCCTAAAAATGTTTAGGGAGGATATCAATTATCTTATCCACAAGTGCCTCAAAGAAGTTTTCACCATTGGATATGTCTTTTATTTTTACTATTTTTTGATTTGACACTGCCATAAAGTGGTTTTCACCATTAGATCACCTATTCTTTTTGCTTTTGTTTTTTGGACTAAGATACTTGATATCTTCTACCATCATGTTTCTTCTCATTGCGCTAGTGGAAGAGGGAAGAGGCTCAATAGAATTGAGATAACATGACATGTTATGATCATTGGAGAAGGATAATAGGTTTATGGGATCAAAATTATTCCAATCAATCAACTGTGGGTAGATGAGAGGTAAGGAACCAACAGGATCAAGGGAAAAGACTTTGGTATCATCATCATTGTTCATGGTTGTGTTAGCTTGTGGTGACTGATCAGGAAAGTACTATCCAGGAAAGTATTGTGCACTTTTCCTCTCAACCTCACCATTTTTTAGGCCAACATATTTTTGGCTATTTTTGGGTCAACATGTTATAACTCATTCTAACCCTAAAGTGGAAAAATATTGTATAATATGGCTTAGGGTTAGGGGTTTCATGATGTATGATTTTAGTACATGTGGTGGAATTGAGCTAGAAGGGATTATAGATTGTAATCAAGTTGTAATCACTAGATAATAATAATATTGGACTCATTTTTGGTGGACGTAGCCTAGGGATTGGGTGAACCACGTTAAATCTTTATGTCTTTGTGTTCTCTTCTATGTGGTTTATTATTTTCTAATATTGGTTATATTTGCATGTAATTGTTATTTCTACCTTGTTAATCCTAACAAGTTACCGAGGATAAGTCAAGGAAGTTATCTTCCATAGAGTTGTTTCAAGTGTGACTTGTTGAAGGATTGTCAGAGGGGTTATGAGAAGTATTCTATGAACCTAACCATCTTGATCTATTCCCAAAATGAATATTAAGGTCTTTTTCCACCTCCTCTCTTTTATTTAGGAATCTTTGTAAAGGAACCATCATAATCCAAGATCTTGAACCAAAGTTCCAGTTAGTATTTTGATGAAGAATTGTAGGAGTACTATTGGTAGGAGACCCTTCTTCTTTAAAAACAACTTCAGTAGGGGGTACAACCACATGCTCTGTAGATGCATGATTTGGATGATCCTCAAGATCAAGTTGTGTGTGAGAACTTTTACCAACGTCAAAAGTAGGAATAACACCATATTTTTGAATAATATCAACCTTTATATCTATTATAACATCAGACAACTGGTTCCATTCATACTCATGGGGATCAATTTGAATACTAGTAGAGCACTCCAAGTACCAAACTAGAGTCATGGGAGTTTATTCAACATGACTCTCTTGATTTTCAACCTATCCCTTTATTTTATCTAGATTGAGGTAAGTTCTATTAGATTGACTATCGACATCTTGATTAGGTGTTTGGACATTTGTAGCTTGAGGGTTTTTCCCATAATATAACATAGGTATATATGGTGACCTTGGTCATCTTATCTCATCATATGTCTCCATGAATTTAGGTAAGTCTAAGACATGTGTAACATTAAAAAGTTGCCCCCAATTAGGGTATCTTTAATCCGTAGAATCTTCTTGGTTTTGTCCATCTTCCTGTGATGTAATTGATTTTTGTTGAGGAAGTTGTCCCTCATGTATAGTCTCTTATTTTTTAGGTATATGTAGTAGTCTTTCATAAGTCCTACAGATAACATCCTCATCTTTTTCATCAAAGTCTTCAAGTTTATCAAATATAGGGCCACTTATAGATGATGGTTCAAATTTCTATTCATGGTATCTTACTCCATTTTTGTCCCTAGGGTTATGGAATTCAACATGTATGATTTCAAGAAGGGATTTTCCTTTTCCAAGAGTAATTTTCCCATAATATCCCATTTTGTGCATGAGTTGATAGCCTACACCATACCTTTCAAAAGAAATTTTAGCATATTTTACTTCTTGTTCAGCTTCTTCGCCTGTATAAATCCATTGTAAAATAACTTTCTCCTTATTTTCTTTCTCAAGAGGGAATTTTGATTTTACCATACATGTTCCTTCATGAATCATTAGAGTAGAGAATTTAATAGGTTGGAAAGATGGAGATGGTTTTCCATAAGATCTAGGTGAAATGGGAAGGTTGATTATAGAGCATGAAGCATCCAGCTTGTATTCTCCCATTTCGTTCTCTTTTATACTCAGCTTCTTCTAAAAGGCATCCAGTATTGATTATTTAGAGCTCTTAGTTTCTTGGTTCCTCATGGATTCCTTATTGTTTGGAACCATGATTTCAATTTTCTTAAGGTTTTTAAAGGTATAGTTTGAGTCTACAAGAATAGTAACCTCAATTCTATTGTGAGGAAATTTGATGCATTGATGACATGTTGAAGGTACTAACTACATTTCATGGATCCACAAGAGACTAAGAATTATGTTGTATGTGATTGGAAGATCTAGGACTTGACCAATAAAATCTCGTGGAATAGGACCCACTCGGATGGGTAAGACTACCATACCTTTAGAAGAGTATTCCTCTTCATCATATGCTTTGATTGATCAATAGCATGCTCTAAGGAACAAAGAGCCTTAACCAAGTTCAATGTGAAAATATTAAAACCTTCTCCTTCATCTATCAAAAATTTTTACCATGTGCTTATATATGAGGACTTCAATATGGAGAGGTTGTTTATGAGGGTGACTAAGAGAGTTATCATCTTCTTTTGAAAATCTTAAGTAATGTGGGGAAAAAAGATGACCAACCATGGACTGGAACTTGTCTACGTCTAGGGCCTTAGGAACATTATTTGCTAAGGGGGCTTGATCAAGAATCTCCCAATGCACATGAGATATTTTAAGAAATTAAAGACTTGATATCTGAGCTGATGTGTGTTGAAGTTGATTGACCATATTATAGTCATGTGCTAGAGAAGAGGTAGTTGTTGTTTTGGACCCTTAGGTTGTTGGTCATTTAGGAGAGGGGGAGGAGGAAGAAAATTCTCCTTGCAAAGTGACCTTACCTTAGGATCGATTTATTGCATTAGAATATTCAGCCCGATTCTTTCTCTTGAACTTGATGACATTAATAGTATGGTCAAATGACTCAAGAATGTAGATCACATTGTCATTGTTAGAGTGAGTGTAACCCATCTTATTATCTTTTGGCTTAGAAGACTCCCCTTTTTCATATTTATTAAAAAGATCTTTAAATGCCTTGTGGTCATTGTTCATTTGAGGGGGATCAATCATAATTGGCTCATTAGCAACCAAATCCTAGATTAAATGTTTGAGCTTCATGCAATCATTAGTTTTGTGGCCTTTATTGCGATGGTAGTCACAATAGGGGTTATCATTCCACCACTTAGGCTTAATCTTAGGATTTTAAGGTTTAGAATTGTTAGGAAATGTGATGATCTTGTTAGCCAAAAGCATCTTTAGGGAATTGTAAAGTGAATCTCTAAGGGGAGTGAAGTATCACTTAGGCCTAGGGACCCACGACCTATCTTTGTTATCTTTAGGTTTAGAGATTGATTGGGTGCTCTTGTTGGTTTTTGCTTCTTGAATGCTAATGGGGAGATTGAAAGTTGGATCCTTGGATTTTCTAGAGGTAGACATGGAAGTTATACCCACAATTCCATCATTGAAAACATCTTTGGTCTTGGTCTAGAACTTATGCTTATCCTTGGTATGCTAATTGTTAGAAGAAGGTTTATGTTCTTTATGCTGCAAGGTAATTTCACCTTTTCGAACAAGGACATATTCTATGTGAATAGAAGTCTCAACCAATTTTTCAAATGAGGTGTGAGTTTTCATTTGCAATGCATAGTTCATTTCGGGGGCCAAAGTACTTATAAATATATCAATTTTCTTGGTCTCAAGAATTTGACCAGGGTATCTAGAAAATGTCCTTTGACACCACTAAATGAATGTAACGAAGGTATCTCCAATATGTTGCTTTGTGTTGGATAGATGAAGCATGGTAATAGTGTGAGAGATGTTATAAGATTATTTATAGATGAACTTCTAAACAAGCTCATCAAAGATCTTGGTGCCAGGGGAAAGTGAGGTGAACTAGCTCATAGCTTGACCACCAAGACTTCAAGGAAAGATTCACATGAGATAGATTTTTTCATGCATAAACTTTGTGCTAATAGCACAAGATTCTTGCACATAGTCTTGGAGATCTTTGTTTCCATCATATTTATCATACTTAGGGATCTCCACCTTGAGTGGGAAGGGAAATATGTAGAGATTTCTATCAAAGGGGAAACACCATATTTCTTTGAGAGAATACTTGTTAGAGGATTGGTCCTTGTCCTTTTTGAGTTGTGAAATATCATGATGCAATCTTGGAATTGTTTTTTGAGAATTGTGAGAGGAGATTCTTCCTCTTTCTGTAGAAATCCATCCACATCAAATTCAAGAGGAATATTTAGACCCATAGAGACAAGATGCATGAAGTATATGTCTTTGTCCTGACTCATAATATCCTGTATTACTTTATGGAAGTTCTTATCTTCCAGTCACTTTAAAATTTACTCTTGTTTAGGTTCTTCATTTGAAGAAGATGTAGAATCAGACTTCTTGTGATTTCTCCACAAAATTTTTGGTTTGATCGTGATTCTTAGCGTAAGTAAAGGGTATTAATTGGTAAAAATGATTTTATGAAAAGGTTCCTCGCGGAAGGATGGTCTAGGGTTATCATCAATAGCTTTCCCTTTTAGATCAGTTGTAGCCTTTTGGTAATGGCTACAAGTTGTAACTAGCATATAAAATGAGATTGAAAATGTGATAGTAATGAGGTTACTAAGATAGTGTCAAAAGATCCAGGTAATGATAGCTCTGTCTCAAGGATAAGTAATAGATAATAAAGTAATTGAAACAAGGTACAAGATATCGAGAGTGAGGTTTTAATGTCTACTAGGTGATACTTGTGACCAAGTTGATATAGCCAAGAGAACTAGGTACAAGGCACCGATAATGAGGCCTGAATGCCTACTAATTGGTACTTGTGACAAAGTTGAGTAAGATTTTAATGTCAAATGAGATAGGTTATTTGAGATAAGAGCTACGGAACTTCCAATATCTTAAAATAGGAGTGAAGAGGGACCAAATCAATAAAAAAGAGTCAATTCGTTAAGAATACCAATTTTAGATGTGTGGATTTTGATCAAGACATTATAAAATCCAAGAGGGACCTAGACAGTAAAAGATGTTGAGATTTGAGAACTCGATGTGGGTCTGATAACTAGTTAGGCACAAGATTGTATGATAAAATCCAACACTGGGTGTGATGAAACTCTCAACGACATGTGATAATATAGTGAGAATGAATTCTTTCATTGATAGAACTCAACACTGGGTGTGAAAAAGTACTCGTGTCATATGATATAATGTTGAGGAAAATGACAAAATGTAGGAAAAGATAAATTGCCACTATTGTTGAGGAATTTGACCAATCTGGATTGTTTTGACTTTGGATATGTGATAAATATGAGTGTTCCTAGATCCAGTCCAATTTTTGTCGGTATACAATGATGTGACCAAAACAAAAGTCTCTAATCAATCCACCAAAGGACAAAGAAATTTTGGGGATACAAACACTTGTGAAGACTAAGAGGTATTGAAATGTCCAAAAATGTCAAGTGTATGTTCACAATGATTTCCATGTGTCTCAATACATTTGAAAACACATCAAGTATAAAACCACCTAAGGTCAAAGGCTAGTATCAAAATATTTTCCCATAAATTGGTATTCCATCACCTCACACAAAGTGATTTGGCTTTTTTGAGGATTATGTATGTTGTGGATCAAAAGAAGAGACTCAATTATCACATTACAATGGTTCTCCAAGTGCCACATTCATGCTTTAAAAAATCCAAGGGAATACATATGGTGAGTAATTTTGAGGTGGTTTAGGTAAGTCCACTTGGATCAATCCTTGCACAAATATTGGGACACTTTCAGAAGTGAGTTGGGTAGCTTCTTTGTGTGTGAAAATGTGTGATCTAAACTAACATAATAATTGAATGAATCCTTAAATAGTTAATCTAAACTAATGAAACCAAATTATTCTAAGATAATACCATCTAAGATGACTCATTGCCTTCTAGTGGATCCAAGCATGTGTTTTCTCTCAAATCACAAAATCAATGACACAACTTAATCTAAATGAATGATTTTGAATGAAGCTATATCCAAATGCAAGATTACTCTAATTAGCTAAGATTTAATCCAATTAAGCAAAATGAGGCATTCATATCTTAGTTTGATGCAAGAATGAAGCTATAATGCTAAAAAAATGAAATAACTAAGAAATTTAATAACCAATTATGAAATATGCAAATAGCTATGAATTCAAACACCAACGGGGTAATTATAATTCAAAATTGGGATCCTTTGTGAAGAAATGAGGCTTGGTTATATAGGAATTCCTTCATGGATGAATGGTTGAGATCAATTGGAGACAAGTGGTGGAGATTGTTTCAAAGGCTCAGTTAACTCCAAAGGTGCATCAGTCAATGTTTAAAATTCCAAATCAACCAGTAAGTCAACTAGACTAGCTTGTGGGAACTTCCAAATTAACTAGCAAGTCAATTGGACTAGTTTTTCAGTTAACTAACTTGTTTCAAAAATGTGATTTGGTTAACTAAATAATTTCTAAAATCGTATTCAGTTAACTAAAGGATAATGACATAAATGCATTTTTAAATGATTTTAATGCATTTTCCTCAAAATGTGATGAAATAATCAATTTAATTCTATTTTTATGATTAATTGATAATTATTTATTTAATTAATTAATAAATTTAAACATTAACTTAATAAATGATATAAGGTTAATTTAATTGCTAATAGTATTAAGATTTAGGAATTAATTAATTAAACATGATTAAGTGTAGTAATCAAATGGGATATAGATTAGATCAGGTTGATGAATTGAATTGTCTTAGGTTAGGACTTAGGGAATTTGATCGAAATCAAGGTTTTCTTGATGAATAATCAAAATTAGGGGCTTATGGTTTATGTGACCATTGTTAGGTGATTACATTTTCCTTTCTTTGAATTGATGTGTGATCAACACGTTGATTCAAAGAACAGTTATCTTTTGAGAGTGATAATAGTTTGATGTAAAGAGATGAAACTACTCTCAAGTCAGTTGATTCAAAAGACGTCAATTTTGAGCTTGATTGGATAAGAACCAATAGAAAGAGAAAAATGTTCAGTTTGATGTGATGTGATGTGATGAAACTGAGCACCTGTTTGATTTGATGATAACAACTAACCAATTTGATGTGAAGAGATGAAATTGATTAATGTCATAAAATACTCTTAAACCATTAGTTTGGTTCAAATGAGTAACCGGTTTGATGCGAAGTGATGAAACTGATTATGATTAAGATATCGATGTACACACAAAAGTAGTGCACTTCTATGAATCCTTACAATCAAGAACACTCAAGAATGAGGTCTCAAAAATCGATCCATAGCTCTCTATGTATGGAGTTGCAAGATTGTAAAATTGCTCTCAGCTAGAGCTAATAGGCTTAATGACCTTGCTAGTCAACCACACAATGAGAGATTCGAGTGAAGACAAGGGCAAGAGTGCCAATATCCCCAAGAATCAAATGAAAATTCAATGCAAGTAAGCTAAGAATGAAGATGCAAGCTAAGCTAAATGATAACAATGCAATGCTTGAAAGGAAATCTAATCTATGAAAGGAAAGTGCAAACTAGGCTATGAAAGGAAAGTACAAGTCTTACAATCCCTCCTAATTAATCTATGTGAGACTAATCTATTGCATAAAGGAAATCTATACTAAGAATGCCATGATTATGCAACTATGAAAGCAAACTAAATGAAATGCAAGAACAATGTCTTCAAAAATTGGATGCAAGAATGTCTTCAAAGAGCTCCAAATGACCTAGAAAACCTACAGCATAACATTAGCATAAAACATGAATGGATATCTATATGAGGAAGAGAGCTCTCCTTTTATAGGAAACGAAAAGGAATGGACCATGGAGATTAAGAGGCAAAAGACTTAATCAATGGTGGAGCATCAAAGAAGAGCAATCTATGTGCACAAATATTCTCCAATGGGAAAATAAGAGTTGACTTTTGTGTCCATATGAGATAAAAAGTGCTTTTTCCCTTTTTATAAAATAAGAATAATGCTTTATTTGTGCAACTTAGGATAAGAAGAAAAGTGGAGGCTTTTTATTTATTAAAAAGGGGAGGAAATATTCCTTTTAAAAAATAAAGACTTGGGATAAAATGGTTAGCCCAAGGCAAATAATCAAAAATGATGAAATATGACTTGATCAAAGAAATTGATTTTTGAAAAATGTTGATTTTTGAAAATATTGATTCAAGGATTTGATAAATTGTTGAATGGGGGCCCAAATTCTAGGTGACCATTTTAGGGTGCATACATTTGCCCCTCTTTGACTAATGTGTGATCATTTTGGGAACACATGCAGTCAAAGAAGTTGAAATGTGAGTTCATTTTGGGATCACAAAACAACTCAGACGTGTTCATTTTGAAAACACGCCCGGACAAAAATAAACAAAAGATTCTGGACATGAGTTCATTTTGGGATCACATCCAAAATAAGAGATAAAAATCTCAAGCTGAGCAAAAGCTCATAAAAAGATAGCTGAATCAAGAAAATCAAGGATTAAATCCAATAGGTACTGCCCCCTCGAAATTGAAATCGAAATCGAAATCAGGTAGAGGAGAACAACAGATTGATAAAAGATGATCAAATCATAATGAAATCATAATCGAAGATAAAGGACAATAGGATAACCATTAGGCAGTGAAAACATGCCCTAGTGATGAATGAGAAGAAAAGAAATGGGGTGAATGGAAGACTAGAAGTGTGAAAGACATGAAAAGGAAGCAATTCCATCAAAGATCGAAGAATTATGCCTCAAAAGGTTAGTCAACTACACAAAAGAAAGAGAAATTTTGAAACATAATTTTGACTATCAAGATGACCTTAGATTTAGATTTCAAGTTTGAAAATGGATCCAGGACGTCGAAATTAGCTACATGCACAATTTTCACGCAATTATGAGGTGTTTTGAAAATTAGGTCAAAAAGTCAAAATGCTATAGACAAGAAGTGAAAGACATGATCAAGAAGAAGTGAAAGATGAGCATAGTTGACTGACAAGTCCACGAAAGATGAAAAGGAGAGCTCTCTCCATATGCAAAATGAAAAACTAATCTAACATGACCCTAAAAATGCAAGCTACTATGAAAAGTGGTTGACTTGCAAGGTCACAGTGCTTATAGACATCTAATTATCATAATTAAGCGTTATTGGTAGCGTCATAAGATCATACAATACACACTAGTATAACTATGGGTATATGAATATGATCTATATCAGATAGGAATGTGGGAATCCCACCTAGGCACCAAAGACATGTAGGTCAAGATGACTAGTGCAATGAGATTACCTAAGTTTAATATAGCGAGATTATGCTTGCATCAGGACATAAGAAGGTCAAGATGGCTATAAGCATGCACTCACAGAAATAGTCAAGGATAATACTTTGCAGATCCTAGGTGTCAAGTGGATGAAGCATAAATACTAATGATAATTAGGACCAACAAAATATACCCACAAGAAGATAAAGAAATAAAACATGTTCTCATACCCTCAGTCTTCTAGCTATGCATCATCGAAAACTTCTCAGGGAGAGACCACTCATCAAAGAAATCCTCATAGACAACACACAAAGAAAAATAAAGTCAACATATCTCAATTGAGTTGATTGTTTAAGTGCATGTGTGTTTGGTCATAGAGTCAAACTTTGAGTATCAAATTTGCTAATGATCAATATCGCATCATACTTAGACTGGGGGGAAAGACATCTGATAAGTGTTGAGAAACACTCGACGCTAGGGTAGTGTTGAAAAACATTGTTTGGGATGGTGTTGAAAAACACCTGTTTGTGAAATACCCCAAGAGACAAACACACCTAAAGGACCTATGCTAACAGGTATGCCCCCTAGACAAAGACAAAGACCAATTCCAAACCAAGGCAACAAGGTCAAGTCATGATGGAGAATGGCTAAGTGTCAAGGACTCATGCTAAAAGACAAGGGTGCAAAGGCCTCAAGTAGCGCCTATTTCTAGGTTTTCACCACTTGGAGATTTTTTTTATTTTTTCCAATTTTTTTGTATTTTTGCTACCAAGGCACCTATTTCCAGGTTTTCACCAAGGCACTTTTTCTATATTTTTTTTGAATTTTTTAACTTTTTTAATTTTTTTGTATTTTTTCAGTACTTTATATGCTTTTAAGGATTTTTTTAGTATCATATATGAATTTATTTTTTTTGGAATTTTTGCAGGATCAATAAATATATACAAAGGATGCCCCCAGATAGAATAGGCATCATGGATAGAACTTCTTGAGGTGCAAAACATTAATAGGATCAGGGAGCTGTTCCCCCTATTCATCAAATAGCAAGTAAGCACCTGTCCCAAAAGTGGCAGTAATAATGTATGGTCCAAGCCAATTAGGTTCAAATTTTCCCTTTTGTTCTTGATGTTGTTGGTTCTTAGGATTCTCACGTAGGACAAGATCTCCTACTTGAAATTCTCTAGGGTGAACCTTCTTGTTGAATGCTTTGGACATACACTTTTGGTAGACTCTCATGTGATCAAAAGATGATCTACATTTCTCATCAAGAAGTTCCAATTCTTGCAATCTCATGGCATGATAATCTTCATCTGTAATCAAACCTTTGAGAGAGACTCTAAGTGAGGGAATCTCTACTTCTAAAGGTAATACTGCTTGAGCACCATAAGTGAGGGAAAAAGGAGTAGCCCTTGTGGGAGTATGAATACTCATTTTGTAAGCCCATAAGGCTAGATTGATCTGTAAGTGCCAGTCTCTACCATTCTTGTGAACTGTTCGATGGAGAATCTTAAGAATGGTTTTATTAGAGGCCTCTGCTTGTCCATTTCCTTGTGGGAAGTAAATGGAGGACCAATGTTGCTTTATCTTAAATTTCTTGTAGAGGTGTGTAAGGTCCTTGTTTTTGAACTGACCTCCATTGTCAGTGATTATCTTAGAAGGTATCCCAAACTAACAAATGATGTGATTCAATATGAACAAAGAAATTGTCTTTCTTGAAGCAACAGAGAGTGGAACGGCTTCTACCCATTTGGTAAAGTAGTCAATAGCAGTAATTATGAATTTATGTCCACCTGATGAGTTGGGATGAATCTGCCCAACAAGGTCAAAGGCCCAACGCTGAAATGGCCAATGAGAAATAGAAGGAATAAGCTCCCTACCTAGAGCATGAATCAATTTTCCATGTTTCTAACATTTTTCACAAGACTCGGCAAAAGCTATAGCATCCATCTGCATTGTGGGCCAATAATACCCCTCCCTAAGCAACCTTCAGGCCATGGCAAGACCATTGGAATGTCCTCCACAAATGCCCTCATGGATGTCAACTAACGCTCTGTCAGACTCATCCTTTTCCAAGCACCTAAGAAGTGTCCCATCTAAACCCCTCCTATACAAATCACCAGAGATAAGGGTATGGCGAGAGGCATTATGGACAAGGTTTCTTCATTCAGATCAGTTAAATGATTCGGGAATGATGCCATCATGAAGGTATGAATAGATAGCACCATAACAGGAAGACTCGTGAGTGACCAAGGTACAAATGACATGGCTTTCAGAGGAGTCAAAGATGGGATGGTGTAGCTCTTCCACCAGGAATTCAAATCTTGATTCATGTTGTTCCAACTAAAGGAGTGAAGCTAATGTAGCCATAGCATCTGCAACCTTGTTTTCTGCTCTAGGGATTTGTTGAAATGTCACAAATGTGAAATAGCATCGCAATGAATCAACCATCTTTTTGTAAGGTATCAGCTTATCATCCTTAGTTTGGTATTCTTCATTTACTTGGTTGATTATCAATTGTGAATCCCCATAAATGTGCAGCTCTATAATTCCCCATTCTATGGCCATTTTCAATCCATTGGTTAAGGTCTCATATTCAGCAATGTTGTTTGTGCATGGGAACAATAATTTATAGGACTTGGGAATAGTACACCCATGAGGGGAAACAAACAACACTCCAGCTCCTGATCCATTTTGCATATTTGAACCATCAAAGAACATCTTCCATGTTCTTGTAGTCATGTACATTACGTGCTCATCTGGAAACTCAACTTTCATTGGTGCTTTGTCTCGGATTGGAAAATCAGCCAATTGGTCTGCAATGACTTGTCCTTTTATAGCCTTATGCTCAACATACTCTATGTCAAATTCTGAAAGAATCATCATCCATTTAGCAAGTCTACCCGTGAGGGCAGCCTTACCAAGAAAATACTTAAGAGGATCAATTTTTGCAACGAGATGTATAGTACGGGCAAGCATGTAGTGTCACAACTTTTGGGAAGCAATCACTACTGCAAGACAAGACTTTTCAATACTATTATAATTGATCTCATAAGATACTAGAGTACAGATAATGTAGTAGATGGTTCTTTCTTTCCCTGTATCATCAAGTTGAGCCAATAATTCCCCCAAGGAAGATTCTATCATTGAGATATACAAAATTAATGGTTTTCCTGGCATCAGAGGCATTAAAATTGGAGGATTAGCCAAGTATTGTTTTATTTGATCTAGGCTATTTTGGCAATCCTCATTCCAAGCACATGTGGCTCCCTTATGCAGTGTCTTGTTGAATGGTTGTGCTCTATCTGCAAGCTTTGAAATAAACCTCTATATGGATTGGAGTCATCCTTGAAGACTTCTCATTTGACTAATGTTCTTAGGAGGTGGCATATCTAATATGGCTTGAACCTTTTTGGGATCCACCTTGAATCCTTTGGCTGAAATTATGAATCCTAGAAGTTTACCTGAGGTAACTCCAAATGCACACTTTTTCGGATTCAATCTTAACTAAAACTGCTCCATTCGATCTAGAATTACTTCCAAATCTTGTAGGTGTGTACCCCTTTTCTTAGACTTGGCCAAGGAGTCATCCACATAATCCTCCATGTTTTTATGCATCATATCATGAAATAATGTGGTCATGGCTCTTTGGTATGTGGCTCCTACATTTTTTAATCCAAATGGCATGACGTTCCAACAATAGGTTCCCCATGCACATGTGAAGGCTGTCTTTTCTTGATCCTCAGGAGCTATTTTTTATTTGGTTATAACTGGAGAAACCATACATTAAAGAGTATATCTCATCGCCCGCAGTCATATCCACTATCATGTCTATGTTAGGGAGTGGAAAGTCATCCTTTTGGAAAGCTTTGTTAAGATCTCTAAAGTCTGTGCATACATGAATGAACCCATCATGCTTTGAAACTGGAACAATATTTGAGATCCACTCGGCATAGTCGATAGCTCTAATAAATCCTGCTCCTAAGAGCTTTTCTAATTCAGCCTTAACAAGGAGAGCTATATGAGGGTGCATTTTCCTCAACTTTTATTTTACTGGTTTAATTCCTGGAGCTATAGATAAGTGATGCATAATAAGATTAGTGTCAAGCCCTGGTATGTCTGAATATGTCCAAGCAAAATTGATTTTCTTCTTTTGTAAGAACTTCATGTATGCCTCTTTTTCTTGCACTAACAAAGACTGAGCTAGATGAATCACCTGTGGAGCCTCTTATGTATTCAAATCTACTAGTTGTGTAGGCTCAATAAGAACTGATGACCTGTCTTGGAAATAACTCGGTAGGTTATTAAGTACCCCATCCTTAGGTGCCTCAAAGAGGTTTTCACCTTCGGGTACATCCTTTCTTTTTACTTTTTTGGGTTCTGACACCGCCACATAGTGGTTTTTGCCATTAGAACCATTTCTCTTTTTTTTCTTTTATTTTATTTTGTGACTAAGGTACTTAATATCTGGCTCCGTCATACTTGTTGTAGGTTCATTGGTGGAAGAGACTACAGGTTCAAGAGCATTCAGGTAGCAAGCTATTTCGTAGTCATTGTGAAAAGTGAGAAGCTGAGGCTCTTGACCAAGTTGTGACCAATCAATCAAATGATGGTTGACAAGGGGTAGGTCAATGACTTGTTCAACATTATTGATATGAAAGGCATTATCCCTGGTGATCGTACAGTTAGGATCTGTCAAGTTTCCCTCTAAGATACCTGAATTAGGACTCATCCTACCAAATGAAGCATCGTCCACTAAGGCAATTCAAGGAGTCCAATCCTCTAGTCCTACACTAGGTTCGTTGGTCGCATCAGGTTGAGTACTATAGGTATGAACAACATCCATGTCTAAATCAACTATTCCATCTGAAAGAGAGTCCCACTTGAACTCATGCGAATCTATTTTTGAATCTCTGCTGGGATGTTTACACCAAGAAGGCTTGGGATGCCTTGATGTAGAAGCTTCAAGATTGTGAAGGGTATCACCTTCTCTGGTGTCTGTATTTTCAGCTGCTGAATCATCTGAATCCCCCCAAAGGAGATTTGTAGAAGGCACCCAATCATTAGTCATGTCTTGTTGGTTTTGGAGATTAGGTGTATAATCTGAGTCACTATCACTATCCATCGCAGCTAGGATAGGAACACTTTTGTTCTTTCCATTATCAAACCCCAGACCAACTGTTGACTTAGTCCTATGACCAAAAAGAGCATGGTTGAGTGGTTTAGCCTTGGCATCTAACCTGTGACTGAGAGGGCCATGACTTGGGTAGCCCATGTTGGTGACCAATGTGTATCCTCTCCCATAAGTCTTAGGAGATGGAGAAAATTTTTCATTATGTAGGTACTTTTCTTATCTGTATATCCAATCTTTGATAGCCACCTCTTCTTTCTCACCCTAAATAGGTACTGAAGACTCTACAAAAGTATCGAATAGAGTCATGGTTGAAGATGAGGGACGCATCTCTTGTGACAATTTACCATAGGACCTAGGTGAAATTGGCAATTTTGTAAAGGAGTCAATTCAATATCCTCCCATACCAAGGTCTATGGACTTGAATTTATCCTTACATTGCTCAAGATTTGTCCCAAAATTATCTACTTCTCTATTTAAGGGAACATGGGCCCCTACTGAAATGACATTAATAGATAAGGTACTATCACCTGGTATGCAGACTTCTACACCATTGTATGGAAACTTGACACATTGGTGATAGGTAGAGGATATTGCTTGCATGTCATGAATCCATGGTCTACCTAGTAGGATGTTGTATGCTAGAGGACCAGCATCGACGATTTGAAACAAAATGTCCTTTTCAACAGGACCAATTCTGACTGGAAGATTAGCTAACCCCTTAGAACTTCTCTCAACCTCATCATAGGCTTTGATAGTAATTTTCTTCCTGGTATCAATGGCATGCTTTGAGTACCCAAGTTTTTCAAAAGAATTAGAGAACAAATATTAAGCCAAGCACCCCCATCTATCAACACATGCCTAACATGAGTTTTATGGATCATGACCTCAATTTGAAGGGCAAGATTGTGCGGATGGCTCAAGGCTTTGTCGTCTTCTTTGAAAAATGTAAGGTAATGTGGGCTAGCAAGGTGGTTGACCATGTTCTGGAATTGGTTGACATCTATATTATTAGGGACATTGGCTGCATGCAAATCATCCTCAAGGACACGCTTGTGTCTAGGAGACAATTCTAAGAGCTCAAAAATGGAAATCTACGCTGGCATTCGCTGCAACTGATCAACAAGGTTGTAACTCATATCAGGACCAACCGCAGATTTGGGAGGAACACTTTTGGACACTAGTTGCTTAGATTTGCTAGAATTAGGACCTCTAATGATAATAGGACCTTGGGACTGACCCCTAGTAATAGCATTGAGAGTTTGAGATGACCTTCAAGATTGAGGACCTCTAAGCACAACAACAGGTCCTTCATCAAATATTGGAGGTGAGATTACATCATAGTCATAGGGATCATTCCCTCTCATCATGTTGACAACATTGTCCACAACCTCAAGCATATTAATGACATTTTTTGTAGCTGTATAGGTATAATTGATTGTGGCCTTGCCATTCTTATTTGTAGAAGTCTCCCCTTCCTCATACTTAGGCAAGGGCTCCTTAAAGGCCTTGTGGTCTGCATTTGTGGTCAACCCATCAACTTGTAATTTCCCATTCTCAATAAGGTCTTGAACAAGATTTTGAGTTTAAAACAACCTTCAATGTCATGTCCAATCCTATTGTGGTATACACAGTAAGCCTTCTCATTCCACCAATAAGGTTTAGGATCTGGTATGTGAAACTTTGAAGGATCATGAGGTTGTACCAAATTATGAGAAATCAAGGTCTTAAAAATGTCCGCATAAGAGTCTCCAAGCTTAGTGAATTGCCTCTTTCCTGACTTAGATTTATCTTGATACTTGGGCTTGTGCTCTTGTTGATCTAAGGATGTCTGCAGCTTCATAGCTTGAACTACATTAGATAAATTAAGAACTCCTTGTTCCTTAGGTTGTGGAGAGTCAACAACTCCATCATTGACTACATGCTTATTTTTGTTCCAATATGAGTTCTTTTTATCCTTATTATTGCTGTTATTGTTTTGGCCATTGTTGTTGTTACTTTGTTTGGCCAAAATACCTTGTTCTTTTAGAACATCCTCGATGTGACATGCAGTTTCTACCATAGTGTCAAAAGAATTAAAGACCATTTTTCTAACTTCATATCTTAATTCTGGCACTAGATTGCTCACAATTATATCAATCCTTTCTTCCTTAGGGATGGTCCTAGAATACTTGGAGCATAAGCATCTCCACCTTGTAAAAATGTCACAAAGGGTTCCCCTTGATTTTTTTTTAATTTACAAAAATCAAGCATGGTGACTGACCTTGATAAATTATATGCAAAATGCTGCACAAACCTTTGGACAAGCTCTTTGAAAGGTTTGACAGGAGGAGTAATGTTAGTAAACCACTCCATAGCTTGGCCTTTAAGGCTCCTTGGGAATAATCTCATAAGGTAGGAGTCCTCATGATGAAATTCAAAGCTCATGATATAGAACTATCGTACATGGTCATGGGGGTCACCACTTCCATCATATTTGTCATATGTGGGGATTTCAACCTTCCTAGGAAAATCTACCATAACCACACTTTTGTCAATGGGATTGGGACATATGGAGTCCAAGTTGAAAGTATTCTTAGGAGCCATCATTTTTTCCATAGTCTTTTGCATCTGCTTAATCATCTCATCAGTTGAAGGGTTTTGCTTCTTAATCTTTTGGTCCACATCAAAGTTGTATGGGACTTTTGCACCCTTATTGATTAGGCTTTTTAAGAACTGATCCTTATTTTTCTCTACATACTTCTCCACATATTGTTGGAAGGATGGTTCTTGTTGCATTGTCATGAAATCAATAGTGTCAAAGTTTGCATTACTTCCTCCATGTTGAGAGCCATGATGAGCTCATTGGGAGTGTTGTCTTGAATATCTAGGAGGTGATTGTCTCCTATGATGGTTATACCGAGAAGTCCTTCTTCCTCTAGGACTAGGTGATCTTGATGGGGTCCTTGACCTTCTTCTTGGACTCAGTGAGGGAGTAGATGGTGGAGAGTTGGTTCCACTGTTGGTACCCCTATTGTTGAATTGATTATGGAGTTGTTGCGCTAGGAGCCTATCTTGTTCTTCTTGTGTGGCTCTTCTCCTTATGTCTAGCAAAGCTCATTCCTCATCCTCCAATTGTTTGAACCTTTCTTTCTTAGCAACTTATTCATATAAGAAAGCTTGTTTCTCCCTCGCAATGCGCTTCAACCTATCACTCATGTATCGTGAGGTGTCTCTAAGTGGAGAAGGTTGTCTTGAATGTCTGGATACATTAGCTGCATTGATATGAGCATCACCAGATTCATTGTTTTGGTCTTCATGTTATGACTGTGTATCTAAGTGAGCTTGCCTATGATGTCTCTCAGCTCATTGATGAGCATCTAGATACCTTGTGTTGATAGGGGGTGATCCAGGTGGGCTATTAGAAGAAGACCCAGCAGACATCATGTCACCTCTATGTCATTGGAACATGTCATTAAGAGTTTGATTCATTGCTTCTCTTTGTTTTCTAGTGAAGGTGTAATGCATGTCCATATTTGATGAAAAAGGTGCTAAAGAGGAACTCAGTCTATTAGGATTACTCTTTGGGTCAAAAAAAACCTCAAACTCACTCTTAGGGGATCGATCGAAAATGGGTTCTTTTCCCTTTCGCTGTTGATGAGTCTTAACCAAGGGTAACTGATTAAAGACAACTGGGGTCATTTCCCTTGATTCACTTGGTACCTTGTTGTAACTGACATGAAAGAAAAGGATTCTTGAAGATAAGACAATCTCTCAAAGTGTCAATCACCAAACTAGGATAATTAAAGTTCTCTAATGTCCCAAAAGAGATGGAAAGATAGAAATTGCAAATGGTGTTACCAACACTATCAAAGAGGTGCTAAAAATCAAAGGATCAATATCCTTGCATGTTTGAACCAAGAGGATGGACTCAGCCAAATTGTATAATTGAAATTGAATTTGAGTGGAAATGATTTGGACAAAAAGAGTACTAGAATTCTCCAAGAATGTTACTTAACAACTTTAGAGATATACTTTCTCAACAGGAATAATCTTCTAACTTGACAATTCTTCCCAAGGTGACTTTGTAAATCGAATGACACTACCCCTAGAGGGCTAAAATAGAAATTCAGGGTAAAGACAGGCTTCCAGCGGTAAGATAAGCTACCTTCCTAAAGACCCAGCCAACTAAAAGCAACTGTGAAATGATTAAAACCAGGTATACAGAAAAAAATTCTCGGGCAACACTTTCCAGGCTAACCAGTTGACACTCTAAGACTAGGTGACAATTTACGCAATACAGGGTGACACTTTCCAGGCTAACAGTGCACCACTTTCCAGGCAAGTGAGGAAATAATTATGCAGGGATGAACTGTCACTTGACAATTCTCAGAACAGGGCACGACAGCGTTTCAGTGTCGTATGACTCTTTGACCAGTGAATGTCAAAATCTCAATTTTAAGGCCTGTTTGTTCAATATTTTCAATTTGAGGGTTGATTTTTTTATTCCAATCACAATGACAGCAGTGATATCAAAATAGAAAAACACCCTATGATTACTACCAATTGTTTGAATGTTCAAGAATTTTAACACTGGTATTAGACAATTGAAGACACTTCAAGCAATATCTATCCTAGAAAGTCAAGGATCAATACTTAACAACTTGGCCCACACTTGATGCTCCCTTGCCTCACACAAAGTGGTTGCCCACAATAGATATTGGCTTTGTCATGGAAGTGCCAAAGACACAACCAAAGGAACACATATGGTGAGTAATCTTGGGGTGATCTAGGTTATTCCACTTGGATCAATCCTTGCACCAAGAAGCTAAGCGGAAAAATAGGGTGGCCTCTATCTATGGTTCTTAGTAAGGGTTTTTGTTTGTAGTACCCCTCTTGCTCCTCATAAAGGACTGGGACCTCATGGCCTCAAGAGTACCTTAAGCATTCTTGCTCAACATTTTCCTCATGGTCACAATCCCATAAGTACTCACATCAAGCAAAGACAAGCACTACATCTACCAAGGTTTTGTGTCCTTGATAGCCTTGAGTTTATAGTGGGTCAGAATAGCCAGCAATAAGCTTGTCCCCACTTGGGTCGTTCCTCTTTATTGCTCAAGAGCAGGCCCGCTAAAGGATTCTAACAATCTAAACAAAAATGGATCAATTTATGAGATTCAAGGATTTTGTCTCACCACAAGGGTGAAGAGCATACTCCCCTTATCTCAAAGCCTTCTCCCAAACACACCAAGCAAAGTTCAATTACCCTCTTGTTTCCAAAATCCTAAGATGGGTCAAGATTTTCTGGTTCACCACAAGAGTGAAGAGCATACTTCTCCTACCACCTCAAAATCTCTTCCACAAGATATTAAGTGCCTATAAAATGAAACAACTAGTATATGCCGCACTCAATACAGAAAGTAATTAAACAAGCACTTGATTGGGTTTTTATGCTTTGGGCAGCCCTACAAAAACCGTTCGTAGCCTTTGTGCATTTGAAGCTTTAATATGCATTATTTTTGCAAAATATTTCAAGCAATGAGAGCACCTACAAGCACAAATTGTTAGCCCAACAAGGTTGGAACAATCCAAAATCCAATTAGCTCTAAGAAATCCACTATCAAAAGTATTTAAAGCACTAAAGGTGGAACACTTAACTCGCCAAGTAAATGTGAAGTGAGTCCAAAAAGTGGAACATTTAACTCTTCACACAAACTCAAAGCAAGTCAACACCTTAGAAAACTAATGAGATCAAGAAAGAATAAAAGGGAGAACTTTTTGGAACACTTAACGCTCTTTTCAAGTGGACCCCTCCCCTATGTATGAATGTCGACCTTGCATCCAAAGGGAGGAAATGAGGGGAAATTAGAAATAAGCGAGTCCAACAACCCAATGTAGCCAACAAGATCAATCAAAAGTACTCTTTAAGTGAGTGTGAAGTGAGTCCAAAAAGGTGGAACATTTAACTCCTCACACAAACTCAAGGTGAGTCCACACCTTAGAAAACTAATGAGATCAAGAAAGCATTAAAAGGGGGAAACTTTGTGGAACACTTAACGCTCTTTTCAAGTAGACCCCTCCCCTATGTATGAATGTTGACCTTGCATCCAAAGGGTGAAAATGAGGGGCGATTAGAAATAAGCGAGTCCGACAACCCCGTTTAGCTAACAAGATCAATCAAAAGTACTCTAAAGTTGCTTATCAATACTACTCACAAATGAAAAAGGGTTGAATCAATGGAATATTTAACTTTCCAAGTAGACATAGAGTGAGTCCACAAAGTGGTGCATTTAATTCCCTATGTAAACAAGGAATGAATCCATGCCGCCAATCAGTCAATGAGATATTTGATATTGGAAACCAAGAAGCATTCACTTACACAAACTTGTGAAAACAAATCTATGTTCTTTCATTCACCATTAACAACATAAAAGAGATGTGCCTATGAAAGCAAGTAAACATTCAAGCCAAACACATGAGAGGTTCTTTTTAGATCCAAAATCCAAATGAAATCTATCTAACTACAGCAAATCAAACTAGTAAACAGATTAATCTAAACTCAGCCAAAAAGGTCTAAAAAAACTCACTATCAGGTACAGGCAACTATATAGTCACCAGAAATGTCGCGTGACACTTCTCTGCATATGGGGGTGACAGTTTGTCCTAGGGTGACAGTTCTCCTTACCTGCAGGTGACAGAATGCATAGAATAGAGTGACACTTTCTGTCAAACAGGGTGACACTTTTAACTGGTAAAGTGTCACACCGCTATACAGGAAACTATTGCATGACACTGGTGAAAAGTGTCACACAACACTCTAAGACAAAAAACCAGAGACCAAAAATAAAGCCAAAAATTGACAAAAAAATTTGATGAAAATGCATAAAATAAAGGACAAAATGCTAATGTTCTGCCTCATGGTGGGCGCCAGAAATGTACACACAAAAGTAGTGCACTTCTATGAATCCTTACAATCAAGAACACTCAAGAATGAGGTCTCAAAAATTGATCCATAGCTCTCTATGTATGGAGTTGCAAGATTGTAAAATTGCTCTCAGCTAGAGCTAATAGGCTTAATGACCTTGCTAGTCAACCACACAATGAGAGATTCGAGTGAAGACAAGGGCAAGAGTGCCAATATCCCCAAGAATCAAATGAAAATGCAATGCAAGTAAGCTAAGAATGAATATGCAAGCTAAGCTAAATGATAACAATGCAATGCTTGAAAGGAAATCTAATCTATGAAAGGAAAGTGCAAACTAGACTATGAAAGGAAAGTACAAGTCTTACAATCCCTCCTAATTAAGCTATGTGAGACTAATCTATTGCATAAAGGAAATCTATACTAAGAATGCCATGATTATGAAACTATGAAAGAAAACTAAATGAAATGCAACAACAATGTCTTCAAAGTTTGGATGCAAGAATGTCTTCAAAGAGCTCCAAATGACCTAGAAAACCTACAGCATAACATTAGCATAAAACATGAATGGATATCTATATGAGGAAGAGAGCTCTCCTTTTATAGGAAATGAAAAGGAATGGACCATGGAGATTAAGAGGCAAAAGACTTAATCAACGGTGGAGCATCAAAGAAGAGCAATCCATGTGCACAAATTTCCTCCAATGGGAAAATAAGAGTTGACTTTTGTGTCCATATGAGACAAAAAGTGCTTTTTCCCTTTTTATAAAATAAGAATAATGCTTTATTTGTGCAACTTAGGATAAGAAAAAAAGTGGGGGCTTTTATTTATTAAAAAGGGGAGGAAATATTCCTTTTAACAAATAAAGACTTGGGATAAAATGGTTAGCCCAAGGCAAATAATCAAAAATGATGAAATATGACTTGATCAAAGAAATTGATATTTGAAAAATGTTGATTTTTGAAAATATTGATTCAAGGATTTGATAAATTGTTGAATGGGGGCCCAAATTCTAGGTGACCATTTTAGGGTGCATACAATCGATAGTGTCATTGAATTGATTTGATGCAATGAATCCAATTGGATTAATGAAGACAATATTAGTTTGATGTGAATTGATGAAACCAATATGTTCTGATTGCTTGATTAAAGATTCTTGATGTTTGAGATCATTGAATTGTTGATATTATGATCATGCCCCCTCAAGAGAGAAATTGAAATATGTCTAGGTGCCCCAGTGATCGAGATAAATTTTGATGACCGACCAACATTGACTTGAAAATGACTAAGTGTTGGACACTAATAGATAACATGACATATGGATCAACAATCTCCCTCTTTGACATTAGTGGAAAAAAAACTTAATCATGACTTTTATATTATATAAAAAAAATAGTACTTTGAGTACTCCCCCTAAGACTTTGACTCGGTCTTCAAAAACTACTATACTATATATACATGACTCTTGACATACAATGTATACATTTACATTACAAAATAGTATGTCATACCTTTCTATTCTATATCTCATCTTTGATCTTTTGAATCATCTGTATATACATGACTTATTTTATTTCCCCTTTTTACATATTTCCCCCTTGTTTTTGTCACTTTAAGCTATTCGGGTGTAGGGGTTAGATAATGCTTGTCCAAAAATGGTTTTTGGAGCCATGTCATCATTTCTAGTGCATTATCCCATTTGGATCTCATAGACTCCAAAACTTGTATCTTGATCTCTAGTTGAGTAGCTAGATCAACCAAACTTTCAACAATAGAGAGATGAGGATCTCTCTGTACTAACTTCTTTTCCGATGCCAATTATCTTTGCATAACCTCCAGATGAGGTGTCAACATTTTTTGTATTGATATTAATTTGGCTCTTATCCTTCCATCATTATCCATCAACTCAGCTAATCTTCCTTGTGCATGAAGTAGTCATGTGAAATGAATGAAGCTAGAACTTGCATCCATGCTCAGTAACTATATGGTAGACTTCAAGTCTAATTGCATTTTGTCAATCAGTTCTTGATTATCCTTAGTGAATGTTTCAACATTGCATAGCTTCTTGTACAAAGAATGAACATTCTATACAACCTCTTCTATGCTATTCACTAGATCAAAAAGCTCTACCTATTTTACTTTTATCTCATTTGAGACCCTTTCAAGTACCTTTGTCTCAAACTTTCTTTCTGACCACTGCATTAGCTTTTTATTAGTTTCACTTTCATTAATGTTCACCTTTTTAACAATATGAACCAATTGTTCTAGAATAGCCAAAGTCTCATTCACATCATCCAATTCAAAAGCTTCTACAAATATACCTTTTTATTTCATGAAGTACTTTCTTTTATTGATGTTCTCTCCTTAGTTTCTCTTGCTTTCTCTTCTTCTTCAATAGATCTTTGAATATTTACATTTGTTCATAGGTCAAGTTATCAATGTCCCACTTTGGAATTGCTATAACTTCATCTAATGTGACCTTTGTGTCAGGAGACTTTTCCTTTTTCTTATGTACTTTCTTCTTTGGTATGCTTCTACTTGGTAATTGTGCTAAGGCTTAGATAACCTCTTGCTCCTTAGGCTCTTCATGCTCCTTAGTTATTTTCTGCTTAGTCTCTTTTTCTTCCTCAACATGAGGTCCTAAAATTATTGTTACAAACTTATCTACTTGTTTTTTTACGCTCTCCTCTCCTTCTCCTTTATTGTCTTCAATATGTACCTCGGCAAGTGCATTATCTATTGGTGTTGTTAGCTTACCTTGTTCCTTGACATTTGAACTTTGTGTGACTTTTTGTTCAACTATGACTGTGTGGGAGCTTGTAGGTTCAGAGTCAATAGTTGATATACTCTCAATCCTTTGATAATCATGTACCTAGATGAGAGATGGATTGGTGCTTGGTAGAAAGGGATCTGAGGATGCCTTGGTGAGAATTTGGCTTTTCATATCTTCCTTTGTCAAGGCATTAATGTTTACTTGTGTTTCCTTGCGAACATCCTCAATAGTGATCACATCATATAATTCACTCCCTTCTACCTTTTTCCTTTCCTCTTCCTCAAGGTTTTGAGGCTCATCTATATCTTCTTTATTATCTAGTTCAACTTGTCTAGATGTGCGTTCACCTACTTTCATATCAACTATCAATCCAAAAATTATTTTCCACATCCGTTTTCTCTGTGTAACAACTTCTTCGACATTATTTTTCAAAATGGAGTAAGCCCTCAGCTTAGGTATAAACTTGTTTCTATGTTGCTCCATGAATTTTCTTATTTTCTTAGGTGTCAATGTAGGCATAATCTGAGCTAGAATGCATTCTCTTATCTATCTCTCGGTCATAATGGCATACTGCCATCTTGCATCATTTTTACTAAATAGTTCATTAGGGATCAGATTGTATATCTACAAAGGTATCATCTTGAATGTACATATCATTTCTATCATTGCATCTTCAATATTTTCTTTATCATATTTTCTTAATCTTTCAAATTTTATTAACTTAAATCCTTCTAGTCCTCTTTTTCTCTTAATGTTTTGGCATATTTCATCCACACCAATTGGATGCCTATATCTTGCCACTTTCAATTTTTGGTTATCATCTATGTTGGTCATTTCTTCATCATCACCATCCTTCTGTAATACTAGTTTCCTTCTTGGCTTTTTCTTGGGATGACTTGACAAAAATCTAGTTTTCACTTGTTTCCTTTTTCCTGAGCTCTCCCCTTCAGTGTTCTTTGTTGGTATTTTCCTTTGGGTTTGATAGCTATGGCAATTGAAGCTTCCCTAGTTCTCATTCTTAATGTTGTAGGAGGAGTAGGATTTTGTTTCTGGATCTTCCTTTTGCTGGGCTCGACAACCATTATCTCCTTGCCCTTATTTTGAGTTTCTACTTCCTCCTCTTCACTCCCTTTAGACTCACTAGACCAATCTTCACCTTGACCTTGTGTAATTTCAAGAGGTGTATTCTCCTCTTCTCCTTCACCTAGCATTTTCTCAAGATTTTTTACTATTTTCTTTCTTTTCCTCTCTAGTGTTGCAGATTTTAACCCCATTATAATCTTGGAATTAGCTTCTTCATAATTTCCAAAAGGTTTTTCTTTTCTATCTATCTCTTCTTCTAGTAAAGCAGTTATTGCTACTAATGTCTCATCTATGTTGACCTCATATGGCAAAGGTCTTAGCCATGATACCCTACCCATAACATCTTGAACATAGGTATTGTCGGTATCTAATAGAATACATATATCATTATAGTATTTTTCTACTAGGGATACATGAATGCTACTTCTCTTCCTCATCTTCTTCTTAAATTCAACAAAGTAGCTCACCATCACAGTGTCAAAATTATCACCTAATTTTTGAATAAACTCATTACCCTATTGAGTCATAGGTCATTCATGACTCCATACTACATCTCTTATAGTAGGAAAACTATTTTGCACATAAAAGAATAGAAAAACTATTAGGGAACCAAACTTACACATTGAGTTTTAAGCCTTCCTGATTGATGTAAGGTTCTTGAAAAGTTGTATTAGCTACAACTTGGAAAGATCATAAGTATGATCTTTCTTCACAATTCTCCATTCTTGATCTACTGCAATGTAGGGAACACTATCCATCCTTCTTGACTAATAAAACTTATGAGCTATAACCTTTACCACAAAATCTATCTCAGGATATGTGATCGTAGAGATTTCCATTGATCTTTTGTTCCATACTACCAGTGTATTTTCCTGGATTACTTCTTTTCTTTGGCTCCTCATTTTATTCTTTCCGGTAAGAATAGGATAACTGGTGACTTAGTGAATGATTTATTTGGTGATCTTCATGGGCCCATTATCCAACCACAATTTCATGTCATGTACTCTTCTTAAAATGATCTTAATCTGTGCTCTATCTTGAAGTTGCAAGGGAAACCTAGGGAATGCACTAACCCTTCCTTGGAAACATGTTGATGCTTCACCTTCAACATTTCATTGATACACAATCTCTTGTATGCTTGCCTCAGCTCAAAATCTTTGATTTCACTAATCTTTCACATGTAGCATGTGTGTACATCATGTATCATCAATGCATCTAATGGAATCAATGACAGGACTCCTAAGAGATCTCCCTTCACTGTGCTTTCATGTACAACTTGGATTTTTAGTGGTTTACATGCATGAATCCTTTCTAATTGAAAATTTAGAATATATTTCCCTTTCTTTCTAACTAATGTAGATGAGGTAGATTCCATTTCTCCAATTTAGTGTTCAAAAGATAAGTTTGAGTAGATAGGTAATACCTTGTTTCAAAAATCCTTCACAATGTTTGCTGATGACATGCTATAGGAATCTTCACAAACTAACTTCTCACAAATTGATCTTCTTAATCATCTTTGAATCTCTCTACAAATTCTTAAATCAATGGGTGAAATGAGAATGAACAGTAATATTTTGTTTCATAGACTCAAATGGTCATATTAGGTCTTCATTGAATTCTCTGTAGACTTGTAGCTGAAATACAGTTGTCTAAGCCTCCAAATGACAACTCGGTTACCACATACCCATACTCGATTAAAACCATGACTTGGTCAATACTAACATTTCCACTTCAGCTCAATAGATATAAAATCTCATCTATTACAGGTGCTCGATGCATAGTGAGTGACTCGGTCATTATAGACATGAATAGATTTAAAATAGAGATCACAAAAATGAATAGAGGAAAATATGAATAGGTTTGATATAAATAGATGAAATGATACAAGAGGGGGAATATAGGACCTATCCTCAATCCAAATTCCCAAAAGGAAGATCCAAATGGATTAACCACAAAGAAGTGATCAATGCACAAATCAATCAAGCAATGGAGAATGTGAAGAAAGGAGAAAATCCTATAAACTACTATAGAAAGTCTATACTTGAAATCTAAAATGACTAAAATGAAAATACTAACCTAAAAATAGGGAAAATCTAGAAAATTCTTATTTCTGATCCCTGTGCATAGTTTCGGGCAATTTTGCAACCTGTTACGAACTGGAAATGTCGAGACGGAGAAAACCCAGAAAACTTTTGTCTTTCAGGAAGTAGGTCATCCTTGACCTAGATAGCAGGGCAAGGTCTTACCCTAGGGCATGACCCTAACCCCCATTGAAGGTCATCCTTGACCTGAAAGTGCTCCAATAGAAAATATGTTCATAGATCCCAGAAGTTCACCAAAAAGGGTATATAGATTTGAGCTTCAATTCATTGTCATGTACCTGTACCTACAAGAAAAAAGGGTTTTTGTTGTTTGGATGGGGGACTTACCTTGGTCAAACCCCAATTTGGGAATTAACCTTGAAATTGAATTGAAATTTCAATATATATAAACAAAGTAAATGGAACTATTCACCTTGCTTATGTTGAAGTCCTTGTGGAGGATTTGAATCCTTAAATCCACAAGTAGGGATGCTCCAAATGAATGTAGGATGTCTCAAATCAATGGAATTAGATCTTAAACACCAATCTTGAATGACTCTTTGCATAGGAAGAGGCTCAGATGAATGTGGATGGAGAAATCTTCAAGGGGGCTCCAAAGAGATTGAATCCTTCAATAGCTAACAATGGATCTCCTTGATGAATGCTTGAATGCTTGAACACTTGAATGCTAGGTTTGAAGATGAATAAATGCTTGATTTATTTCCCTTATCCTTCTTTCTTTCTTTCACTTGAGAGATTGATCATAAAAAAGTGGATGTAATCGCTTAATAATGGATGTGAAAATGAGAGAGGAAGGCTTCCTTTTATAGTGATCTAGGGAAAAAACTTCTAAAGAGACCGACATTGGAGAATTAAATCCCAATTAACCTTAACCCCTAGAAATGGACCTAGATTAAATGTAATTTAAGGATTTACCATTTTGAAACCTAAAATGGCCAACCTGGAAGTGGGAAAAGAAATATTTTTGAAACCCGATATCCTGTAACTCCCAGAATCTAAAAATTGGACCTAGGGTCAAGGACAAGGTAGACACCACCCTAGGTTAGGTTTGAGGTCATCCCTGACCTAGGTTAGGGTCTACATCATCCCTGACCCTACCAAGTCAACTTTGACCTAGACAGTTAGAAAATCTAGATTCTCAAAGAAAACTACTGAAAAAAGGTTGTAAATAAGGGGGAGAGAAGCAAAATAGGGGGAAACAACTAGATACATGCAAAGACCCAATCAAGGTGCTTAACATGACCCCAAACCACTTATTTGGAGGGATAAATTCTTTTAACATGGAAGTGCTTCCATTTTAAGATGATACAAGACATAAATATTGATGCTCGACATCAGTTATGCAATTTAACTCTTTTCTCAAATCTCTCTAAATGCATCTTATCTTATACAGATATGGATTTTAACACATCTAGATTCAGGAATTGGTGTAAAGTGTTGTTAGGAATGGGAACACTGAGAGGGGGGGTGAATCAGTGTTCACTATATTATATCTTTTCTTTACTCTTTAACTTTATCTTTAATGCTTAAGTAGTGAAATGAACATTAGCATAAACAAAAAACATAAACTCAACACATAACACCAATATGGTTATGGGGAAACCCAAATAGGTAAAAACCCCAGTGAGAATTGATACCCACTAATAATCTGTACTAGTGTATTGTGATCCTTGTTAGAAGATCCTTAACCTTGTTAGGAGTTGCCTTTACAATGTATTTAGTATAGTGACCTGGTCAAGGGTCAGACCCTGTTAGGAGTCTTTTGCAATAACCCTTTTAGGGGTGTGGACACACTGTCCTAGAGCTCACTGCTCAAATGGTGAAGGCTACAAACTTCAAATCTTAGATACACACTATATCTGTTGGATGAACTGGTGTTGTGACACTGCTTGTCTGATCAGTTCCAATGATGTGCTAATGCTTTTACCTCTTGCAAAGCTCTAATACATCATATCAATTATTTTCACACTTCTTCTCTACTTCTCTTGACTATATATCAACTCTCATACCATTTACAAAGGGCACATCTTATATTTATATGTGCTACCAAAACAAGTAACTAGGTCAGCCTATAATCGATTACATACAATGCTTCCAATTGAATTGGCTCAAGTGTATTTACAAACAAAGTTAATTACATGTCTACAACCTAATTACAATAGGTGCATAGCCCTTACATAACAATATTATAACTGCTAAACAAAATACCATCAGTCCGCTACATACTATGTTCTGTTCTAGGATTTGTGTTTGTGTAACTTCAACTATTTGTATCTTCTACATACTTTCAATTCTAATCATGCAATCTTAGACTTAGCATGAGTACATACTTACAAGCTTATCTTCAAGAGAAAATACCAAAACTCAATCATATGCACATGCATTGATGCTCTGAACTACTGGTGCTCTGCTAACTATCTAGTCTTCTGTACTTAGCCAATTTCTAATCTTCTCATCATGTGCACTGAATCCAAAACACTATATGAATTTTTTGCCATAATGAAAACACTATATTAAGTCATATACAATAGTTAGTCAACTTTCCAATAAGTATAACATTTGAAAATTCAGTTCCTTACAATCCTTCTTTGCTTAGATAGAAGTAGTGTGGTCACCTGATCCATTGGATTGGGTGACCTTAGGCTCATTGGATCCACTACTTCTTTCTTACTCTTTCTTTCTCCATGTCTTATTAATCTTATCCCTTACATGTTTGAAAGTCTCTTCACCTTTGAATTGTTCATTACTCAATTCTTGTTCTTTGTAGTCTCTTTCTATGTGACCAACCTTGTGGCATTTGTAACAAACCATACTTCCACTCATCCAACTTTTGGATTTACCTCTAAAATGTGTCCTTACAAAATTTGATCCAATATGATCATATTCTCCACAATAATGACAACTATACCATGTATTTTAATCCCAATTGAATGTGTTACCATTCCTAGGTGCATTATCTTTCTTCTTGGATGTCTACTTTGGTTTTGCATTGAATCTGCATTCTTGTGCTCTATGACCATATTTTTGACATTTGTAATAATGTCCTTGAAATCTAGGTTTAGTAGGTGCATTACTAATCTTTGATCCGCATTCATGTGCCTAATGTCCATGCTTCTTACATTTAAAATAATTTCCATTGAATTTAGGTTTAGGATTGGACTTACCATTCTTGCTTCTACATATATTTATTGTGTGTCCTAGCTTCCCATAGTGATGGAAAGTAGGTTTTTTTTTATTTGAATTTTCATTCCTCTTCTCTCCATTCTCTGATGATTCTGCATCTTCAGTGGATGATAGGTGCTCATCATGTCCTAGTCCAGAGGTGTCACTAGATCTTCTTGGTGACCTCAATAGTTCCTCAAAATATTTCATAGCTTCATTGGGCTTTTTCATACTCTCATTAAGTTCCTTTTTAGATCTTAATTCATTCTTTAGTTTATTGTTCTCTGATCTCATATTTGTGATTTCCATTTCTTTCATTTTCAACTCTTGATTTGCAAGTAATAGTTGATTTACCATGTCCAATTGATTATTTTTTAGCTTCTTCATAGCACATGTCCTTTCATCAAGTCTTCTATCGATTTGTCTCATATCTTCTTCAGCCATTTTTTTGTCTTCTTCATATATATATTTTTTGTTCAATCACTTCACATAGTCTTACTGTCTGGATTTCCTATTCTCTCTTTAGACTCATGACATCTTCATTTAGTGTGTTGTTTCTCTCTAACAGGTCTTCTATTACTACATCACTTTTAGTGGAGTTTCCATTATCAAATATACCTTTAGTATCATCTTCTTGATATTGTGTATCATTCAGTTGGATTGCCAACTCTTTCCTTCTTTTCAAGGATTTCTTCATTTCTTCTCTTGCTGCTTCAAGATGGTACAATGCAAGCCAGATGTCAATCTTATGATTCTAAATGATCTTTCCCAACTTATAAACCTCCATCTCTAAGACCTTAACTCTCAAGTGGTTAGAATTATTTTAAGAGAACAAAGCTCTGATACCAATTGTTGGAAAGATAATATGGGAAAGTGAGATATTGAGAGGGTGGTGAATTAGTTATCCACAAACTTTTATACTTTGAAACTAATTCCACATGCATGCCATAAACATAAATTTCAATACTAAAATGAATCTAACATTCTAATCATATCAATCAAATGAAACACATAACACAAAAATTTGGTAACCCAGAAACCCTTGAAAGGTAAAACTCGGGTGAGGATGACAACCACAAATCTTCACTACTGTAGTATTAAATTGTGCATGTTAGGGCTACAAATTTTGATCACTTCAGATGATCTACCCTGTGAGGGTTCTACCCTATTAAGAGCTTACAGACCTATACAATCTACCTTTATTAAAGGATTTAAAACTTATAGCTAAATAAGCACTCGGTTAAGATATTTGCAAAGGTTTGTTAGGATGACTCTATTAAGAGATTTACCCTGATTCACTTTCTAAAATGTATCAATTTATGATCCTTTAGTTTGCACTAAAAAATTTGATTATAGATCTCCTCTTTCCAATACTTATCTAATCTCAAAATCAAATGTGGCTTTGTTTTATCCTTCACTACTCTGCTCAGTCACTCTGTCTGATCTCTGCATCTAATAATCAAAACATTGCTCTTCTCCGCATACAAGAGATATCCTTTGTTACTACATTTTAGGGTTTTAATATCACCTTCTATAAAGATCTGATCAATCTTCTAGATCACAATCAATGATCTAGATTCATCACTTATGCCTCATAAGCATTCCCTTTTTTTCTGATAGGTTACATGTCTTGCATAGGGATTAATGATTAGAAATACAAAGTGTAATCAACTCCTTGATTCTCTCAACAATCATTAAATCACGCATAGAAGTTGGCCAAAATGGTTTACATAGGTTTTTGTGCTATTACAAACACATATGTCAAAATTTCCTTGCTTGGCATATGGATTCTATGATGCTCAGTCAAAACTGTTCTCCATATACTAGTTCTTGACACTAACTCTTCTATACAACTCAACATATATACTACTCAGTAACTACTGAAGTACTTGGTGACCTCTGACTTTCTCAGTAGTAACTACTGCTTAGTAAATATATAGAATACAAGTCTATACATAACTCAGCCTTAATAAGATGGCTTAGTTGTAGTGATGACTGACCAACATTGCCTTGATAATGACTAAGTGTTGGACACTAATAGACAACATGACATAGGGATCAAAAACTCTTAATGCAAACATATATGAAATATTCTTTTATGAGCATTGTCATTTCACTAAAGCATGTAATCTTTGGCATTCTTTACCATTTTGCTAAGACAATTAATCAAAAACCAAATGTGTACCTTAGATATCATTTATAAAATATAATTATCTCTACCGATTTGAGCTAGAATCAAAAAATAGGTAATAAGTATATTGCAAAATATATTAACTTTTTAAAATTTACAAATGATATGTAACGAAATTTTTAAATTGTAAATATGAAAAAATGTCAAACAATCATGCATGAAATATCATAAGGATATAATGAAAATTTTCACCATAGAAAACTATAATGTATATTAAATTGTTCTATTTATTAGCATTGTTGTTTATAAAATCATCCTATTTCAGTATCATTCCCTGACTTTATTTTTTAAGATAATATAGTTAATTTATTTATTTTATTTCATAAACTCATTTGCATACAACGAATAGATACAGAGATAATAAAAAAAAATGAAATATTATAAAAAATTGATGGAAATTCCTTCTTAAAAGGGAAATACCAATAGGCAAATCATTCATCCAATGAAGGCACGAATCATCATTGATATGAGTTCAATTTTCATCCTTTACCACTTTTTAATAATTCATTGAAAATAGTAGATCAAATAAGATTTCAAATATCCTATCAACCAACCCAGGAGTCATTATTAGTACCATAGAGGTAATTCAAATGTGATTCTCAATGAAGAATTGGACCATATAATACATGAAATTTGAATAAGTAGAGTAAGCATACAAAACAAAATTTTTTGAAAAGGACGCTTGACTAAATTTAAGGTAAATTTTAACCTACATAACTAGAGAGGCATTGATTTTGGTCTATTTAGGAATGATCATGTTTACCACATTCTACATGGTCATCCAAGGATCATACACTACAAAGCCTATGGTGGGTTTGTTTTTCTTTTACAACATAATTATCAAAGAGTAACAATTGAACTACATAGAGGATGAAGTGATCCAAGGGCTAGGAGAGTGAGGGGAAATGGAAATGAGAACCAATAAATTGAGTGACAAGTTCATGTGACCAAAGGTACAAAGGAAGATCAAGGGTCAAATCCAAGCATAAATATGAAAAAATTCCTACAAAGTGAAGAAAGATCAATTCATGTGTTTAGAAAATGAACAAGAATTGGGAACACAAAGATATTGAGGATTAAGACTCAAGGTAGAATTGGTACTTGGAACCTAGATGCTATGTTTCTAAGTTCCTCTATATGTTCAACTCATAAGTAAGAACATAGAATTAGGGAGGTGGAGTGTAGAATAGATTAAAGGCTTGACATTTGTGAGAGAACATAGAGGGGATAAAGAGACAAGATTAGAGAGGAAATCAAAAGAAAAGATGAAAGTAAGGATATTATAAGGAATACATAGTTATGAGGCATAATAGGAAAGGATCTAGTAACAAGACAAATTAGGGTATTCCTATTGGGATTATCGAAAGGTGAGTTACTAAGAGGGGAGGGGTGAATCGGTAACCCTAAACATTGTTCAATTGAATCCTTGTAGACATTCAATTCATTAATTGACTGTAGCATTTACATTAATCATATATCTAATAACATAACTAAAATGTAAATAATTCTAATATAATCAAATATGCATACATAAAACTTCATACACATAGCACTTGTATTTTGGTATCACATAAACCCTTGTTAGAAGGTAAAAACTGCGATGGGGATGGAACCCACAAAGCTTCACTACTAGAAGAAATAAATTTGTTAGTTAAGGATACAAAAGATTGATCACTTCTGTTGATCTTACCCTGTTAGGAGTTAAAAAAAGATTAGCTAGATCTACCTAGTTAGAGAATTTTCACAACACTCTTCAAGTGTGCACTTGATTAAGTGATTTTACATAAGACTGTTAAGTATGCTCTGTTAAGAGATTTAAGTCTTCTATAATGGTTAGAATGCAACAGTGAAATTTATCTGTAGATAGAAACAAACTTTGTCTAATTTTAGATCTGTTATGCACTTATCTTTTATCAACTTAATGTGATTGATCTCTTCTCTGAATATTTCTTGGTAGCCTTCTAATCTAATATATAATTTAGTTTTGAATGATTTGTCAATTCTTTATCTTTCACAACCCTATATGGTCTTTAGATGTCTATAGGTTTGGCTACTTCATGTGTGATACTTGTCAAAATGACATCTTTACAATACTTATATCAAAATGATTTGACCTAATTAGGGTTATGACACTATCTTAGAAAACCTAATATCAACAACTCAAATGAGTAACCTAGATCATCTTTACATAGGTATCATCAATCATTAAATGATTACATCCATATTAAATATTCACCTTGATCTTAGTAAACCATTTTCTAGCTGTGTAAACTATTTACCTTGTAGTTTGTGCCATTACAAACTTCTATGTTGTTTCCTGGTTTACTAGGTATACATTGCATTCACCACTCGGTAATTTACTAATGCTCAATAATCATGTGTGCTCAGTGACTACTATACTCAGTAACATCTATGCTCAGTAAGTACTTTGTAGTTATGATCGACTGAATTGTCTTGCTCTTTTTACTGACTGTATGAATGATACTAATGATAATTCTTAATGCACTTAGGAGTAACATTATCCCCCTTTGGCATATCAAACACATATATGTGTATGTCAACTACAAAAATTTGGACTTGAAAATGTATAAACCAAAAATGTGTGAACTGTGTGAACTCCCCCTTTAAACATGCTATTGGTGTAAAGTACGTACAAAATATATATATATATATATATATATATATATATATATATATATATATATATATATATATATATTTCCCCCTTTTTTGAAAGTTATGCCAAAAATGTACTTAAAATTTGTCAAATATATTATGATGGTTTTTCTTGAGAGTGGCCAAGAGGTTTTCCCGTTCCTCTTTGATATTTTCTAGATAAATATTCTCTAAGCCTACTTATACATGCATGTCAAAAAAAATTTCTATTACTGATATCTCAGGGGTGGCAACCAATTCCTTTGCCTTGTTCATGTGTTTCTGCATCACCTTTAAGTACGGTAGTAACTCAGCCTATAGCTCGATTACCTATTCTCTAATTTTGTCCTCTTCCTTCCTCAACTATAGTCTCAACCACTGAATATTTTTAACTTTTTCATAATGATCATGAAATGCATTTGGCTCGGTTATTAGACTATTTTTACTATTCTTTAGATATTCATCTAGTTTCTTTATCTTTTTTCTAATCCTAGTAGTGAAGGAGTCTATAGTGCATAACTATTACAAAAATTCTAATAACCCTTTGAATAATACTTTCTAATTCGGTTACTACCTCAAAAAAATTTACCTTGTTAACTACCAATGCTTGGCTGATTTTATCTGCAATTTTGAATTGGATTTTGGATTCAAGTCTTTCCTCAATTTTCTTCTCAGCGTCAATGTTAGGAGAGTTGATGTATCTAGTTATAGTTGCAAGTTGATCAATGATGGGAGTTTCCTCATCAACATTGATATCAGGTACAACCTACATTAATATCTCTCTAACATCTAATTCTTGCTTAGGCTTACTCTCTTGTCTCAACTTGTTGGCTTGTGTTACTTTTCTTCTGCACAATTCACCATATCTCCCTAGTGATTCAGGGTCTAGGGTTCTCAAGTCAAATGTAGGAATTTCAATGATTTCATCTAAAGTGACCGGACCTTTACCATGTTTCTTCTTCTACTTCTTCTCTTGTGTGCTGGATGTGGGGGATTTCCCATATGGAATGAGAGATTTTGTCTTTGGATTTGACTGTTCTTTCTTGGTGGAGATACTTTCCTCCTTGTCATGCCCTTTTACTATACCCTCAACTTGAGGTCCTTGGGCTTCTGGCCTAGTGCCTATTGTAGAATCATCTGCATTTGTCTCAGTTTCTTCTTCTTTATTCTCTATCTCTTTTCTTTCAGGCTCCATTGACTCTTTGTTATCTTTCTCACCCTACTCTTTTGTAGTTTCTTTCTATTTCTTGGTTGTGTGTTCCTTGGGTTGACCTTGTGTGGAAATATCTATGGCTTTCACCAAGAGAGGTAAGTTACCTGGTGTTATTATTATTTTTTCCTTAGTAGTTCTTTCTTTCTCAGTGTTTTCTAAAGCAATGTTAATCTCTTCATCATCTTTTACTTCATCATCAAGATCTCCATCAGTGATGTCTTCAATTGTCACTTCATCATTCCTAGTTATAAATAGCTTCTCGCGAGTATCATGTTTTTCTTCCTCAATATAGCCTACAGGATAGAAATATTTTTCATATGTTTCATCATCTGGCTACTCAGTGTTAGAGATGTGTATGGTCTCTTCAGTTGGCTTGTGTGCAGTTAGATATACATCATCTGAATGTACTATTTTTCCTTTTCCCTTGACACTCTTCTCAGGGATAATTTCTAATGCAGTATGTTCTACTTCAGCCTTAGCTTTCAAAATTTTAGTCCATAGATTTTTGCTATCTTCATCTACTTCTTGTAGTTTTCCCTGTAGAATATTGAGTGCTCTTCCCTTCATCAAAAATCTATTTCCATATTGTTTCTTTAAATCTTCAATCTCACTAACTAAAAGATTGGGCATTTCCAAAATTAAAGATCTTTCTCTCATCTTATTCTTGGTATGCAAGGCATAAGTCCATCTTGTTGATACCTTTGCACAGAGTTCTTTTGGAATGTAACTTGAAAATTATACTTTAAGTCTTTTGAACTTGATCATCATGCAGATGATTGCTCACTCTATTTTTTCTTAATCCTCAGTAGACATATGTACATACCGGTTCATTTTAGGGTGACCAAGTCTACCCATTTCCTTTATGTTATGTACTAGCTCATCAATTGAATGAGATTTATTTACAACTACCTTAAATTGACTAGTGTCTTCTCCTTCAGATTCAATTTCATCCTTATCTCTTATTAGCTCTCTCCTCTTTTTAGGTGGCTTGGTGGATGCAGTAGTACCTCTCTTTTTCTGGTAAGTCTTTTTTGGTTTTGTCCTTGTGATTTTTGTAACACCTTGTTTCATGGGTGGGGTGACACCTATAGAGGATCTTTTCCTCTCTCATGTGGGAGTCTTTGCTTGTTTCCTCTTCCCTTTGGTCTTCACCGGTGCAACTTGAATTTATTTATCTAACTCACTCTCCTCTTCATGTTCACTATTACTGATCAATAGTTATTCCTTAGTCTATTCTTCAAGCAACTTCTTTTCTTTTTCTTCATCTTCACCAAATTATTTAGTCAAAGTATCCATCATTTTCTTGGATTTTCTTCCCATTTTTACTCCAAATAAGTCCATTTTTATTCTAATCCTATCTTCTTCATAGGTTCCAAACCTAGTTGCTTTGGTGTCTTTAGGCTTGGCCAAGAGTTCCTTTATTGATCTAGAGGCTCAGTTAATATCAAGTTCATATCCCATAGGGGGTAACCATGCAGCCCTTAGCTCAACTGATTTGATGAGATTGGTTTCAGTGTCCACCAAAAAACAAATATCTTCCTTGTATTTTTCTACCAACTATGCAGGTATCATGCTCCTCTTATGTATTCTTTCTTTAAATTTACTGAAATAATCATCCATTACTGCTTCAAATTTTTGTCCTAAATTCTTGATGAATTCATCAATTTGTATTATGACCGGTTTATTTACATCTCGTTGTACACTATGATTGATGGAAATTAATTTTGTCGATAGAAAAAGATATAGACAAGAAGTGAACCAAACTTACAAGTTTTGGACTTAGCAACACAGATAGTCCTCCTATTTTCTTCAAGTTGCTTCAGCATTAGCTCGGAGATGTCTAATTGTAAGCCTTTCTTGACAATTTTGTAAGCTATGTCAACTGCTCTACAAGGGACACTATTTGTTCTACTAGATTGGACAACTTTATAATCAATTACATATGCTCCAAATCTAGTTTTTGGATCAGTAATGGTGTTGATCCTCATCCCTTGGCCGTCCCACTTGGCTCCTGTCATTTTTTTTTGTCTCACTCCTTGGTGGGTGCCTTAGGGATTTTGCATCATTTTTTGGATAACTGGTAACCATGTGGATAACATCTTTATGTTAGATAACTGAGAGGGGGGGTGAATCAATTAAGTCTAGATATTGTACAGTCCCAAATCTTCCAGATGTATATATTAAAAATTTTCAATCAAATAATCAACTTAGTAAGATATCAAATGTGTCTTTCTCTTCATTTACCAATTAAGAGTAAATTAAGTAATGTGTTCACCAATCTATCCAGTTATAGAAATGTGTGAAGTTAAATAAAAATTCAACACATCATACACATATAACACATATTTTTAATGTGGAAACCTTGTCAGGGGAAAAGCCACCTAGGACTGGTAACCCAAAATAATTCACTCTTCTAAATTGAGCTCAGTTAGGAGCCAACCCTATTAAAGGTTACAAAACACACTGTGAGGTGTGACCTGGTTAGAGAATTTATCACTAAAAAATCTCCTTTGACCATGTATTCACTATGGGGTCAACAAGAAAATAATCAACATTCATTGAATGTCATATTGAAATATTAAGACTATTAAGTCCCACTCGGTTAAGAGATTTATCTGTAGAAATGGTTAAATTGATACAGTAATGATCTAATTCAAATGAAACTTTGATTTGTAGATTTTCAGATATATGGTAAGCTCAAAATACCTCTGATCAATAATCAATTCAACATCTTTATTTCCTCCAACTCTATTTTTCTTGATATATAATTTCTCTGACGCTCAATGTTGCTTGCATTTTTTCTCAGTTTTATCTTCAACTAGTTTGATCAGTGCTACATGAAAACAATCCTTTTCACATGAATTCTCATGTAGTATTAATTATCCCCAGACTCGATAATGAATCTCATGTCTCCTTATATAGACATCATAAATCATTTTCCTTTCGTCGATAGATTTTACCTCTTAATCTTCATCATTCATTTTTTTGCTTTAACCTTCCTCGATAGTTGTGTCATTAACATGTTTCATTCTCCTTCATCCAATCAATCTTGAATTTTTTTAGTCATTAGATCATCATAACAAACATTATCTTCTACCTCAAAATCATAAGCAATTTTCTAGCTCATCATTTTAGTTGGTTGTTGCAAAATCCATTTATTTATTTCACTCGGTCAATACCAGAATGCATTGGTGGTTACTAGCTCAGTTAATACTATACTTGATATACACTACACTTTCTTGGTGTATACATAAATGTTCATTTACCAACCACATAAACTTGTTCAATTCTTATCTTCAATACATAATAGAATCATGTAATACAATCAAGTCATCAACATGATGCCATAAACTCATCAATAAGCTACCCAATGTATACCATAACCATATATTTCTTATCCATCTCATCTTCATGTAGATATCTCATTCCTTTATCATTTTCCTTCTTTAGATGTTTGTAAACATCATCAAAAGTACAGTCAAAACTAGTTGACATCAATGACAATATATTAGCTGATTTAATTATCATATATATACTTTGATAGCTCGGTGATCATCAATCACTTTCTTTCAATTATCCATTCTATTGTCAAACTTTCCTTCAATATATTCAATCAGTTGTACGTTATCACTTTAGTGATTTTAATTGATTCATCCAACCACATTTGGCCCTCATGTACTCAACTGAGTATAACCCTAATCCATTATGTTTGAACTCCTTCAGGAAATGAAGGGCATTAGTCAGACCTTTGATTTCCAGGTGTGTGTGTGTTCATGTTTCATCTTTTTTTCCTAGCATATCTCCCGGTATGTAGATTGTAGTTTGAAATCTATGATTTTGCTTATCTTACAGTGAATGTAAGATTGTATGTATTGGAACAACAAAACCCTAGGTAGTATGCTTGAAAATGTGCCTTTATCATCAATTTGCAATGCAATCTCAAGATGTAATTTATATCTTGGTTCTTTTTATGTCGAGGACTTGATCAGTGTGACCTTATTATCACTATCAATCTTGGATTTTGTGGTCTTTGATGAAGATACCATTGTTTCAATAATTTAGGGCTTCATGAAAAATGGGTGTAAATGGCTTGGTAAGTTACAAACTTACTTGAAATGGTCTCAAACTGCTCATGATGTGCTCAAATCATTGTGAATGGCTTGGATTAACTTCACTCAAATCTTTCTCAAATTGCCCTGGTTTTCTCTAGTTCATTGTGTGAAGAAATGAGTTGTCTTCGCTGCGTATTTATACCCAAAAAAATTTCACACTCAAAGTTTTGCAATAAATCCTTCACCTACCATAGCTCAGTTAATAAAAAAATGTTTAGTTATATCTTTTGAAACTTTATCTCTGCTAACACTAACATTGCTCGGTTGATTCTTCAACTCGGTTAACCTTAACAATTTCACTGACTAAAAAACTTTCACTCAGACATGATTTTACCGACTATACACATTTCATGCTCAAAACATATCACACCCTAGTGCATCTTATTTCATGTTAATTTGGTATTCGTGCAATATATATAAGGAACTATTGTAAGATATAACTGGTTGAAATTCAGTTCTCATACTTACTTTATTTTCTTAGGTGGAGGTGGTGAGATCAACTAATCCAAAGGATGAGGTGTCACTAATTGTTGTGGTTGTTATAGAATTATCATTTCTTGCTCTTCTCCATATTTGGTTTCTTATCCTCATGATTTCTTCAATGGTGTTATCATTTTTATCAACACTCAATTCTAGTGCTCAGTCTCTATAGTCTCTGCTTAAATGATTGACCTTATGACAGTACAGACATGCCATTCCAGAATTTGTCTAGTTTCAAAATTTTCCTCTCTAGTGCATTCTCATGCAATTTGTTTCTATATGACCATATCTACTGTTAGCCATTTTTCTTGTATCCCTCAACTCTAAAAGAGAAATATGAAGACCAAACCCGAGGATCTTTGTCTAGTAACACAAATCTACTTGTTCATGCAAATTGAGGGGCAAGAAAAGACTAATTGATGAGGATTTGATCCTCCTTCTACTTCAAGTTCCACACACTCAGGCGAGTGCACCTAAAACAAACTAAAATCTGCATACATATAACTCACTAGCTAAAACCCTTTATGCAGATGTGATTGTGGATAGTCCTCAGGCTTATAAAACATGGGAGTTCCAATCTCAACCAGTCTTATATAGGATCCCACCTGTATGATCTGCTAAGAACTAGGAAAATGGTCAATGTGATAACAAGGATAAACTCCTTCTCTTCGAGCTTTGAGCTCAGGTAGGCTAACCCAATGATTCACTCTTCAAGGAATCACTAACAATACTTGTATTCAGGAAACACAAGATATAAACATGAATGCTCTCAAACATGAGATTAAAGATGGAATGATTTAATGGTTTGATATTGAAAACTGCAAAGGAAACCAGGACCAGTGCCTTATTCATTGGGCAAAAAAGTCATACAAATATACAATCCCAGAAAACCCTAACTCCAAACTCAGAGAAACCAAGTGAAGTGCCTCACAAGTCACTCTTCTCATTCCAATTTCTAGACATCAAATTCGTATGCAAACCTAGAATTCTCAGAACTTGAACTCAAGACTTATTCTCTCCTTGAAAGAAACTAAAATTCAAAACCACAAATACCTTGTAACTGGTATATTAAAATGCCTCACAATTTAATACACAAGAATTGAAACCATACATATAAAGACATCAGATAAGAACTGAACGGGGATTCCATTGTTCTCATTAAAATCTATCTGTAACTATACATTGGCAAGACAAAGAAACACTTAAAATGAGACCCAAAAGCCAAGAAGCTGCTCTCCAACATAAATTTCAACATCTTCTTACAAATGAGAAGAAAACCAGATATAGAAAATGAGATTCAGTTCAAAAACCCACTGACAACTGTCTATCTTTGGCACCAAATATCTTCAACTTTCCTTTCCTCTAATTTGCAACTGATTCCCAAAAAGAAACACATTCTGCAATCATTTCCAATCTGATCTGATCCTGATTTTTGTCCTTGAAATTCAAACCTGAACTTCTCTCATCCATTTCACTAAAACTGAAAATCATCATTGCCATGAGATTTCTCATTCCAAGACCTTTCTGGTGACATATAATACCTAGATATTCTGGCAAAAAATGAATTTCCAGGAAATTAATCAATGAGCAACTCCTCATTTTGAATTTCTGAATTAATGCCCTATAGTCTCAACTATATCATTTTTCAAAATCTTTGAAATCTGGCAATTTTATATTATTTTTTGCATTATTTGCCACAAAAGCCATCAGATTCAGCCAAGTTTCATCATGCGAATGGTTACTCAGACAAGCTCAAGGTTAACCCCCTGATTGGGAGAACTCGCAAATGCATGCAACCTCCAAGTCTCTAAATAGATTCCTTGACCATGGTTAAACTCTAAGATCACGCGAATAAGCTATCTCCAGATCTCTGAATGGAATTCTGACCCTAGGTTAGATTTGGAGAATGGGTGAATGCACCTATTCTTCAATTCTTGAAATGACTTGTCTTGACTGCAAGGTATCAGGAGAACTGGCAAACAAGAGTATCTCCAATTATCTAAATGCAAGGAACAAACTGTCAAAAGTCCAGCGACCTTGTGACTGAAGCTACCTCCGAGTCACCAGATGTTTGCCTCTAACCACGTGGGATCTAGAGAACTAGCGAACAAGCTTATTCTTTGAGTCGCTGAATGAAATCTTTGACCCTTGGTTTAATTAGCGATTGAGCAACTAGGCCATTCTCTGAATCACAAAATCTTTTTTCACTAACTGTCAGCATTGAGAAAATGGGCAACTAGCGGTGCTCTCCAAGTTGCAAAATAAATTCTTGACCAAGGTTATCATCAAGCGAACTAGCGATCAGGGTTATTCTTTGAATCGCAAAAAGCCAAGGATCAGACTGCCACCATCACGCAAATCCACAACCACTGCTATCTCCAAGTCACAGAATGTTTTGGTTAACTGCCAACTTTCTCAGAGACTTGGCCACTGAAGATTTCACGTGATCACTTAAAGAAATACTTAATCGTGTGCTTATTGTGAGAACTAGTGAACGGCTTGCTCCCTGAATCGTTGAATCCCTCCTTAACTTCTATTTACAAACTAAGATTCTAGATCAACCGTTGAAGTTGACACCAATCAATAGCTATCATCAATTCATTGAGATAATATAAGCCTTAGCCGCCTGATTCTAAGAATAAGCGAACATCGCCACGCTAGGTCATTGAGAGTTAACAGGAAACCGCTGGGAATAAGCGAATAGGAGACAACACATTTTCTAATTTAGGCAAAGCTTTTTGATAATCGTTGAATACTTGGAGACCTAGCGACCAAGGGAAACACTTCACAAAGTTTTAACACATTCACCAATTCACCGAATAACTCAAAGATATGAAATGGCATTTCACAATTCAGTGAACACTTGAAAGAAATAATCACATGCATGGTTAACACTTAAGTGACCAAAAAGGTAACGCAGAAACATAAGAATTAGGGCCAACTCAAGGGTTTACATGAAGAAACAAGATTTTATCAAGGAAAAAACCTAGGGCAAGGGTTTTCAAACCTAGCTATGGAAAATTTGATGAATTTTGAAAACCCTAGACCAGACAAAGACATTTGCAGAGACATAAATCAAGACCCGGAATAGAAAACCAAAAACATACCCAACATCTACCACATGTACAACTAGCCCAAGTGTTATAATCCCAAGTGTATGTTGGAAATTTGGCTAAGTTGAGTACATAGATGTTGTCATTATGGAAACATATGATCCACATGAAGAGTGCATAGATCAGAGAGCAAGTATGGTAGAGCACATTACAAATTTGTCTAAGTATGAGACAGTATTTTTACCAGTGTACCCAGACACATTTTTTGTTTGTGACATTGATTGGAGTAAGTTCAGTGCTTTTTCACTTGAACCTAGACTCTATGATGTCTATTGATCACCCATCTTAGAGCACAAGTCAGTATGACATGTATGGAAAGAGTTATGGTAGTTTTACCGAAGACAGTGTTAAGCTGACAGGATAGATTTTGAAGACAGAATTGGTAAAGAGTTAAGGAATTATTTTGTTTATCAAAATAATGACTTAACAATATAAAGGGATGACATCCTAGATGTTAACCCTTAGATAAAGTTATTTTTTATTATGGCAGCTGACCATGTAAATTTATTAGCCTTAATAACTTGTATAAATGTAATTGTAAAGAAAAAAGAGAACAAAAATTGTAATGATATGATGCGAAGTATGATATAGTGAAAGAGCAGAAAAAATATATTGATGCAAGAAATATAAGGTTATGTACCTTGACCTATTTTTGTACTTAGTGTATAATATACATTACTTGTTTGGGCAGTGGCTCATCTGGTAATCAGATTTTGTATTGACAACTCCTAACAGGGTTGAGGCTTCTAACAAGGCCTATAGTCCTTTAATCAGGATACACTATATGATTGTAATAGACTCCTAATAGGGTCAACATCCTTAATAGGATAATTTTGATTAGTGGATCTTTGTGGGTACCATCCCCACCGGGGTTTTCCCTTGGCCAGGATTTCCTCGAGAACAAATAATGTGTTATGAGTTCTTTATTGCTATGCATGTTATTTAGCTTCTTATGTTATGCATTTATAAAGATAATCTATTATATCCATAATTGGGAAAAATTTAAAGTTTGTGGAATATTGATTCACCCCCCCTCTTAGTATTCTCTATTTTTAACAATTGGTATCAGAGCTTAGTTACTCAGAAAAGAATCATTCAAGGAAAGCCTAGCAGCTTGAGTAAGATCTCTATGGATATGGATCAACTATAGAAGAATCTTGAAGAAGCTCTTGAATAGATTGATATGCTTACTAATGAAAGAGACATTCTAAAAGGGAAATATGATGCAAAGAACCTCATTGAAAAATTGAAAAACAAGTTGGAAGATTTGAAATCAGAAAAGGAATCCAAAGTTCTTATTGAAGATTGTGATGACAACTTAGAGAAATAAAATGAGATCCTTAAGCATGAATTGAAGATAGAAAATTTGAAACTTATTTTGAAAGATGGAAATGGCAAGAATGAAGAAAATCTGAGATCTGAAAATGAAAGGTTGAAGATTGAAAATGAAGGACTAAAATCTAAACTTGGAAAAGTAACATCTGAACTTGAGAAAGTCAATTTGCAGTATGTTGAACTTGAGAAATACAACACAATTGTGAAAGGTGAATTGACTCAATCCAAACAACAACTTGAAAGGTTATATTCAACTAGTGAGAATATTGATGAACAAATTTCTTATCAGAAACCATTCTATGATAAAACTGGTCTTGGATTCAATACATTCAAGATAGATGATGGAAGCAAGGAACCAGATCTGAAAATATCTGAAAGCATAGATGAGAAAAAGTCTGATGAGATCAACAAATCTGAAGATACACCTAAAGAAGAAGAACCACCAATGCAAGATGAATCACCCAAAGGTATGCAAAGAGAATTCAAAGGTAGATGTTTTTCTTGTAACACTATTGGTCATATGAAGAGAGATTGCACAAGTAAGCAATTTAAACCCCTTAAAGGTTATTGTTATAATTGTCATGGATTTGGACATAGAGCTATTGAATGTAGAAAACCTAAATTTATTGAGAATAACAATAATAGTAGAATGTTTAGGAATACTAACAATGCAGATCAGAGACCTACTAAAGATATGAACAGAAAAAATGGAGGAATATGTTATAGATGCAACAAAATTGGACACATTGCTAGAAACTGCAGATCACAAATCAATCCACATGGACCAAGATATGGGAACAATGGAATTTTTTGTCAAATATGCAACAAGATTGGACATATATGAAGGTTTTGTAGAATGAACAATGGAGTTTTTCATCCTAATCCTAACTCTAGAAGTCATGCAAGAAGAAATGAAGATGCAGGTAATAGATAGAAAGGATGTTGTAGTAATATAGATGAAGTAAAGTTTATCAGAAGCACAGATCAAGGAGACATATTCAACACTAAAGGTAATCAAAAAAATGAAGTGTCAAGTGGTAAGAATGAATCTTTACCTGACCTATCTCAAAGCACTTAATTTATGAAAATTACAGTAGATTAGGAACTTAGAATTAGTGTAGAAGTAGATTTATGATGAATTAAGTCTTGCACAATTAATGTAAGGTAGTTTATGATGTTCTAATGCTATGGTTAAGAGCACAAAGAAAAATATTATGTTTTGTGAGATCGCAAGAAATTTTAAGTTTTGCAGGTTAACAGAAACAACTTTTTGAAAAGGACTGGCAAAAGAATTGAATGCGATGTCAGATCTAAGTGAGATTGAAGTAATAAAAGGTTATAATTATGTGTGTGAAAATTGTACCTGATCTGTAGACACAACACTTCAGTAAAACATTAGAGGTTAGTGATAATCAAAATCATGCAAAATTAAAAACTATCTAACCAAGCGATTTACTGCCTTCTAATAGGTGCGAGATTAATGTTCTCAGATTGTAATCGAGATCAGTGACCTAGACGACACCTAAATGAAGGATTTGAATGCAATTGATCTAGATATGAGATTGAATGCAATTAATCTATATTTTTGATATTTTCTATGCAATAAGAATGATAAACTGATATGCTATGGATGCTAAATGATCTAACAATGAAGATTCTAACAATGATATGAAAACTATGAAATTCTATGCTAAGATATAAAAGCTATGCAATTGAAATTGATCTCACAAAGCTTTGAATTCGCAAGTTGATTCCTCAGCCTCCAATTCTCCAGCGTGATTGTGCAAAATATGAGATGCTGGATGCAAATTTGAGAGATAGAGAGATGAGTTATGAAGAGATGAGCCTTGTTTTTATAGAAATCCAAGGCTTTGGAGGTGCATGAGAAAAAGCCATAAATCACTCAAATATCTCAGGTTGATTTTTGAGTTATTTTTAAATAAAGGATAATTAACTCACAAAAATATGCAAAAGCTAAGTTTTAACTCAAAATAGAGTTTAGCTTTAATTGATAATTGATAGTTGTATGCTTTTATGATTGTGCATGTTTTATTTATGAATTAATTTAATAATAAAGTGATTTATGCTTAACTTAACTGCTTTTAAAAATAAAACAATTGATTTATGGGTTAATCAATTATTTAATCAAACTTTTATTAAAAACTATATTATTAAATAATGACAACTTACTTTAATTAATTAAATAAGAATTTAATCAATTATTCATAAGATTTTGGATTTATTGTCAAAATTTAAATAATATAATTAATAATAGATAAAATTTAATTTAATTACACAATTAAGTGGCAAATATTAAATCTAATTAATTAAATATGAAAATATTCAATTAATCAAACTTTAGGATAAATGTAATTTATTGCCAAATAATTATAAAATTAAAGATAATTATGATGATTAAGAATATTACTAGGAATATTCCCCGATGCAGAATTTAAGATAATCAATTATGATTCGATGATGTTTAGATGTGCCTTAGGTTAGGACTTCGATGTCGATGTAGGAGGTTAATGAACTTATAGCCCATTTTTGGGGTATTACATTTTGCCCCTCTTTGAATTACTGTGCGAAGCGCAGTGGTTCAAAGATAGTCTGTGTTTGATAGAGATATGAAACTGATGTTTGAAATTGATAATTGATATGAGATAGAAGCTGATTGATATTGAATTGATATGGAGATAATAGGTCCTGAATGACCAAAGATAATGTTCACTGTAGCAGCAAATGAACCTATGATTGCGAAAAAGTGTCAAAATGCCTGATTCTGAACCTTAGGATTGATAAGAAGTGAGTGACCCGTTCTAGACTCGATTGTCTTAGCAGAACTAGCAGGTATCACATCTGAACCCTTTAGTTGCCGAAGGACCAAGGAAAGAACACTATGATCTGATGGTTGCAAAAAAACTGTTACAGTTTACAAGATTAGGAGAATACCAGATTGATATGGATCTTGATGAATCTAATATGCCCCAAGTGATGATAGATTTGCCCCGAGTGATGAGGACTTTTGATGAATCAGTAACTAGATGTGATTGTTTGTCTTGATCACTGATGAAAGATATTGATAGACTTGATCGATAGAATTTTGATTTACAAACTTTGAATTGATGTGCAATACCATGCCCCCTTCGAGATTAAAATTGAAATCTGACAAGAAAGTCAGCGTTGAGAGTTTAGAAGCATGTTAATTGATGGGAAAAGTGGTTATACACATTGAAGAATGCATTTTACATCGTTGGAAGGTCCCAAAAGACCAAGTTTGACTAGGTTTGACCATGAGTTGACCAAGTTGAAATTTTGATAGTTTGATGTAAGATAATCAGTTAAGTTGAATACTAGATTTTTGTGATGATTGAAGGTTGATTATGCAAGCAATTAATAATATGAATGATCTCAGATTTGAATTTTGATCCCGAAAAAAGATTCTACTTGCTATTTCATTGGAGGAACCTTCATGTGAGATTCAGTTCTTGTTAGACTTGAAGATGCAATTTGAAGAATCATTTAAGCATTGAAGTTCGTTTAATCATTGTGAGATCATGCAAACATGCAAAATTCAATGAGACATGCAAAATGAAATGCAACCTAAGACCTAGGACCTAGTCACTGATCATATGTCGATTTGTTATCATCATTGAACTTTTAGGTAACCGGATAAATCAATACAATGCCCACTAGCCATGAAACCATAGACATATGAATATCGATTTATATGCGCAAGAATCAATACAACACCCACTGGTTATACAACCATGGACATATGAATATTGATTTGTTTTCAGAATGTTGGATTAGATATAAGCATCAAGGCACAAACGCCAGGATAACCTGAATATCATGTCCATTTTGATATAGCAATTTGTATAAGCATCAAAACATAAACATCATGATGACCTGAGTATGCCTTGCGTTTAACATACACATCAAACAATCAAAAGATCATTCTAAATCTAGTGTGAATTACCCATAGTGACCCTTTTATTGTTCACCTCCTTAGACAAGATCGCGTTTCACAGTAGGAGAAAGAATTTACTTTAAAAAGATAATAGTTAGATCAAACGTCCTTGAATTTTTCAGGTATCAATGGTCGAGGTACGCATGGCCATCCAATTTGAGATAGAGGCTCTTACAGTCGGACACCATTTCAATCCAAAATTTCCAAAGTTGTTAGATTTTCACATACAAGCAGAAGACAAAGAAAAGATTATGCCCCCAGTCATCACCCTCTAAATCCTGTAAAGGACATCATCGAAGAGCTCGAAGAGACACAATATGCAAAAATCTCAATGCGAATCAGCAAACATACAAGGAGATAAAAGCATGAAAAGCACAAATTGTTTTCAATTTGTTTTGATGTTTGATTGTTGTTGTAGATGCAAAATCCTTTCTGGAGATGAGATAGACAGACTGACTCAACTGGAAGCTTCAAAGGACTCTGACTGGATAGGAAATGTCTAAGATACATGGGAGACCATAGGATATGACATTGATTGCCCCCAAATTTGAACATTGATAGGATACAGACGCTTGAGCTGATTGGTGTACAGACCGACTTATTGAAACCAGGATATGCAGAAACAAATCGGGAGATATGTACAAACTAAAGCAAGACTGAAAGCTGGGAAAGACCAAGATTGTGCTGATAGATGGAGCATTTTGGAACAAGTGGCACCCATTTGCCAGGTTTTCACCATCTTGGCAAAGATTCTATTTTTTCTACCAAGGCGCCTGTTTCTAAGTTTTCACCAAGGCACTTTTTCTTTTTTTTTCTTTTTTTTTTGTATTTTTCATTTTTTTCAAATTTTTTTTGAATTTTTGATATTTTTTGATTTTTTTGTGAATCATCAAGGCGCCTATTGCTAGGTTTTCACCAAGATGTTCATTTTTTTAGGACTTTTTCTGATTTTTAAAAAAATTTCAAGACATTTACCAAGCACTGAATGCCTTAGGCATAGAATTTCTCCAAATGGAGAACGTTGATTGGTTCTCGGAGTTGTTCTCCTTCAGTTGTTGAGAGTTGATAGGCACTAGAGCCAAAAGTAGCAGTGATTACAAAGGGACCCAACCAGTTGGGTTCAAACTTCCCCTTGCGTTCTCGATGGAATTGATTTTTAGGATTTTTCTCTCAAGACTAGATCACCAACCTGAAATTCTCTGTGTTTGACTTTCTTGTTGTAGCCTCTAGACATTCTCTTCTGATATACTCTGAGATGATCATATGCTGCTTGTCTATGCTCATCTAGTAGTTCCAGTTCTTGTAACCTAAACACTCTGTAGTCATCATCAGTTACTAGACCATGCATTATGATTCTGAGTGATGGGATTTCAACCTCAATAGGCAGTACCGCTTCAGACCCATAAACTAAAGTGAAAGGTGTAGCCCCAGTGGGAGTTCTGATACTTGATCTGATACTTGTTCTGATGCTAATTCTGATACTTGTTCTGATACTGGTTCTAATACTTGTTCTGATACTGGTTCTGATACTTGTTCTGATACTTTTTTTGATACTGGTTCTGATATTGGTTCTAATACTTATTCTGATACGTGTTCTGATACTGGTTCTGATACTTGTTCTGATACTTGGTATACTTGATAGCATCTTTTTTCATTTGCAAGATCATATCGTGCAGTCCCAATGTCTAGCAAGGTGGAGAACAAGAGGGATTGACAAGCTGGTGGAAGAGATGGAAGACAAGAGAATGAAGGAGAATGAAGGGAAGAAATCCTCAAAGGTCAAACCCCTCAAGAATACCCAAGCTAGGGAAAAATTGTCATGTAAAGCGTAGTTGGACAAGCAATGAAAGGCTAGCATAGGATAAGTCACAAAAGCGTAATGCCAAAGAAGGATAGGATGTATTCCAAAGAAGTAGACATGTCAAGAGGCTTCATAGCACCGTGTTTTACTCTTCTTCTTTTTTTCTTATTAGATCAAGACCACAGGGGAAAAGGATAGCGATAGATGAAAATGAATGGAGGAAGATGGATATGAAGGCTAAACATGGAAGGAATGAAAGCAAGATCATCGTAAGATAGCTCACAAAATAGCCAAATGTTCATGTATAGATCAACATTGTTAAGATCAAAGAGAGAAGATGGAAAGGATGAAATATGTAGAAGAACTACGCATGATGCCTGATTGTCAGGTTTTCATCATGGTACTTATCCAAGGTGCCACAAGGGAGTGGTTTTCACCTTAGGATGAATTTATTTCTCTTTACTTTTGCTACCAAGGCACCTGTTTCCAGGTTTTCACCAAGGTACATTTTCAATTTATTTTTTTAAATTTTTTTTTACTTCTTTTTGAATTTTTGGAAGAAGGAAAGCTTTTTAGATAGTGCTCCTTGAAAGGATAAACCATGATATGCCAAGGATTCAAGATGATATGCTCAAAGATGCTAATAGGGAAAGGGAGATGGAAGAGAAAAATGGAGGATAAAATTTTATGTAAAGCGAGTAAGGTTGGAAGATAGGAGGAATAGGCAAATGAGGAAAAATGATAGAAGGTAGAAGGATAATGCATGGAAGGATTGTGAAAGGGTAGATGGAAAGGAAGGCAAACTCAACATTAAAACATACCTTGAAGGGTGGTGAGAGGATGAAGGAATCATGAATGAAGGAATACGTGAAGGAATATGGCGAATGGATAGCAGAGGTTGAGGTTTAGGCGCATGGAATGAAAGAATATTTTTGGAAGGAGATGAAGTGGAAGCCTTTGGAAGCTTGAATGTCAACTTCACTTTTTTCTCAACACCAGACTCTTTCAAGAGAGACTTCGGAATCCATATAGTCGTAGGCTTTTTATTTCCTTTTGATGATCTAGAGAGAATATCTTCAATGATAGATTTTGGAACCCATACTTGTCTTGTAGTTTTTTTCTTAGATATCTCTTTTGACTTTATGTTTCCATGTCATTTAGAGGAGACATGGTGATCTTCTCTTTTTGATGGATTCTTGTATTGTTTCTTTTTCTTGTATTGAACATTCAAGTTACTTCCAAAAGACTTGGGACTTATGGAAGAAGGAGGATATGACTGTTTTAGATGGGTGGGTGGATGAAAAGGATTCAAGGGTATGCATCTATGTTGATCTTGAGGAAAGATGGGAGATTGAGGGATGTAAGGACCCAAGATGGATGGCGAATTAGGAGAGTTAGGAGGGGAAAGTGAAGGGACATAAGGACCCAATATGGAAGGAAGACGTGAAGTCCTTAGTAGTGGTGGAAGAGGTCCAAGGATGGAAGTGGAAGACACAAAAGGATAATCACTAAGTTCATCAGCATCTATATGACAACCAAGGATATCAGCATCTTTAGAGAGAGCATTATAATTTTTAATAGAATCATGGACATCTTGAATATGAGCACCTTCTTTAATAGGATTGTTCAAAGCTTGCAAAGACTTAGGAAGAGTAGAAAGTGAAAATGAACATGGAGTGGTAGAATAAGAAGATGGAAGACTTTGATCTTGACAAGGATCTTCGGATAGCATAAGCGCATAATTTTTCTCTTGATTTTCAATAGGCTTAACATTGGAAGTAACAACACTATTTTCAATAACCTTAATGGAAGTATCATCTTTGGAAATTAGAAGTGTAGTAAGGTTATTTTGATTTTCAATAAGCTCAGCAGTGTAAGTAGTAGCTTGATCTTGCTTAGGAGAAGACTTAAGACATGATGGAATACATGAAAAAGGGTGTACAGGATCAAAAGAACCATGAAGCGGATAAGAGACATCGGGAAAAGGAGTGGATGACATGGAGGGTTCTTGATCTTGATCTTTCTTTATGTTCTTTTCTTTATCATTTTTAGAGTCCTCTTGACATGGAGCCACTTCTAAGGACAAGGAAGCATGTTGGGATTGTATGGATGACTTTGGAAGAGATGGTGGAGGACTAGCTGAAGTAGGGATTATAGCATATGAAGGCTTAGGCTCTTTAGGTTTATCATTATTGAAAGTCTTTGCATCCAAGTGAAGGTTAGCTTGAGTTTCTTTAAGAAGTAGCCCTGGAGGATAACTATAGGGAACCGCATGAAAAGTATCAAGGCTTGTGTCGGATGAAGGTTTTGTGAAAGATTTCAAAGACTCGGAAGCTTTAAGAAATGTACGAGTATTGGAGGAAGTAGGGGATGGAAGGGAACCATCACAAGACAAAGGTCCAACATTAACATGATCTTGCTTGAGAGTGTAATCTTTATTTTTAGCCTGAGAGTTCTTAGAGGAGAGATCCTTATAGTATTGACGTTTCAAGCTAGCACGATGTATTTTATAGTCCTCAGCAGTAGTAGATGGATCATCATCAAGGTATTGTCCACAAAAGCTATCAAAATCTCTTTCAAAATCAAAATCATATGGATCACCATCATGATCTATCCAATGTGACGGCCCATTTGTAGTAAGCAGGAATGAATGATGAGGAGGACTCTTAGGAATAGAGGTGTCATAGGTATCATTACATTATCTGTCATCATAGTCTCCAAAGCTAGATGTGTCACTCTCCGTGGAAGAGGTATCATATTGCTCAATTTTTTTCTGAGGGCATGGTGACATGTACAAGTCTTTATCAAATGGAAAAGAGTATAGAGGTTCCCTTTCTTTCTCAAGTTTGTCAAGCTAGACTTGCATAGCTTGTAGCTGCTTCATCATAGCGGCAATCAGAATTTCTTCCTCATGTGTACTGATTATTTGAGACATGTGTACTGATTTTCAATAGCTACTGATTTGTTCTTGACACAATGATATTTTTGATAGATTCTGGAACTAGGCTGGAAACATTGGATATCTTGCAATTTGACAATTTCTGAAAACTCTCTCAAATTTTTCCAAACGACACTCCGCAGACTCGTACGACACTGGGTAGTCTATGAAATGACAGTTGCTAAACTCGTATGACAGTTGGGTAGCAATGAAATGATAGTTGACAAAACTCGTACGACAGTTGCTAATAGGGTTTTGACTTTCTTGAATTTGCTGGTTTGAAAAATCGTACGACACTGTGTTCTTAATCATACGACAGATGGGCAATACTGAAATGACACTTGACAAAACTCGTACGACTTTTGACTCCAGAAAAGATTTTACGTCAATTTTTGTAAAATTTAAGGTCTTCAGTTTTGGATTGTTCGCAAATCGTACTATCCAGATTTTGATCATTTTTAATAGCCAAGTAGATAAACAAGCACGCAGAACAGCAAGCAAGTGATTCCAAGCACATCTGAAAACAATGAACAAGGGAAAAAGCAACCTTGCGCATGAACAATCAAGTGACCAAATTGTGCTAATCCCTGAGAGTACTAATTGTGTATGTTCTGAAAAGTTTTGCAATAACACACATATACCTGAGAATGAAAAATTGGCCTCTCTAGGGTTTTTGGTAATGGTTTGACTCTGCAACTTTTATGATTCAAAGGGGTGAACTCCAATCCTGGTGCACCAGGGTTTTGACACAGTCTGAGAACTTAATCTTTAAGGGCTGCTAGGGAGATCTGACAACCCAACAATGAACCATACCCTTGGAGATTTCTTCCACAAGGACATTTATATAGCGGCTGTCACTACCATGGTGAAAATGGCTATTACCGCTTGAGGTTCCGTCAACATAGTTTTCCCTGTGAAGGGATTGTCCGCTATGGTTAACCCTCTCTAAAGATGACTCACAATAGTATACCACAAGGGGACTTGGCTCCAGATCCAAGATTTTTGACACCTTTTCACTTTTAACCCAAACAAAGCAAGTAGATTAATCCGACACGCTAAGACAAAGTTTTGCTTCACCAAAGTCTATGATGCCAACTCCACGTGATCTATCAACCTCTCCGAGGAGAGAATGTATCAATCAATAAGAGAAGACACACTAACCAATTTTGATTCACCAAAGCTCGTGATGTCAACCCCACGTGATCTATCAACCTCTCCTGGGAGAGAATGTATCGATCAATAAGAGAAGACACACTAACCAAGTTGAATGTGAAACACACTAAGTATCCTCCCTACCTACAAGGATTCTATCGTCAAGAAGGATTTTTCTAGGAATCTAATCTCTCAAGAATCATGAATAGTGTTCATAGGGCCTAATTACTATGTGAGCACAGATGTATTCCTGAAAGCAAATCTACCAAAAGTACCCAAAAAAGTAGAAAGAGGAACACTTAACGCTTAAAGAGAATATGAGATGAGTCCACAAGGTGGAACACTTAACACCTCACACAAGCTAAAAATGAGTCCCCAACTTAGAAAACAAGTGAGTTCTTAAAAGCACAAAAGGGTTTCCAAGTGGAACACTTAACGCTTCTATCCTGTTGACCCCTCCCCTTTATGGCGCTGAGATTGCAACCACGGGGTGCAAATAAGGGGCCAGCGGATTAGCGAGTCCAATAACTCAAGATAGCAATCAAGATCAATCACACGTATTCTAAGACTACTTAATGAATCCTTAAGGGATCACAACCTAGTATCAAATTATGCAAGTGTGTAGAAATAGATCAAAAGCATGAAAAGATGCACACAAGCTTGACACATAAGAGATTTATTTTAAGTCCCAAATCAAAATTTTATTAGATAAAGGAGAATACCTAGGATCCTTGCAACATGCTTAGTAGATTTTACCTGATTTTTAGCAATTTTTGTTGAGCTTTTCCATGCAAGCAAGTGACAAACTCCCCAACAAGCAAACAAGATATGCAAAATATATTCAACTTATGAAAACCATAGGGTTAGCTCTAAAAATCAATTATTATCAGCAATAATAACTAGCAATTAACCCAAATGACAACTCATATCATTCATTGAACCATGTAAAAAAAATAAGTGCATACCCATCACAAAACTTTATTTTTTTTGCTGCATTTGACCTAGTCAACAAGATCTAATTTTTTTGATATGATTTTGGCCACAAAAATAGAAATTTAGAATAGAGACCCCTACTAAAAAATAGAGAGATTTCCAAAAATGCAAAAATTTTAGAAAAATCTCTTCATTTGTGCCCTAGAGACCCATTTTATTAAAATAGACCAATTTTTGTAAATTGACTATTTGAGCTATGATATCATGTCCAAATTTAAAACACAAAGAATGGACCCCTTGTAAAATTTAAAGAGATTTCTAAAAATATAAATTTTTTTGAAAAATATGCTGATTTACGTCAGATATTAATTTTTTCCGTAATTTTAAGAAAAAATTATTAAAAATTCAAAACATCTCAGAAAATTCTAAATTTTTTAATGTAGCTTTCCTGACATGTCATCAACTTGCAAAAAAAATTTTAGACCAAAATTCTAATCCATTTGGGAGATAAAATTAAATCTTTGAAACTTTGGGGTTTTAGCTCCCAAAAAAAATCAAAACCAGCATGCAAAGGTGGGTTGCCCCATGGTGGGCGCCGGAAATGTGTGTGTGAAAATTGTACCTGATCTATAGACATAACACTTTAGTAAAACATTAGAGGTTAGTGATAATCAAAATCGTGCAAAATTAAAAACTATCTAACCAAGCGATTTACTGCCTTCTAATAGGTGCGAGATTAATGTTCTTAGATTGTAATCGAGATCAGTGACCTAGACGACACCTAAATGAAGGATTTGAATGCAATTGATCTAGATATGAGATTGAATGCAATTAATCTATATTTTTGATATTTTCTATGCAATAAGAATGATAAACTGATATGCTATGGATGCTAAATGATCTAACAATGAAGATTCTAACAATGATATGAAAACTATGAAATTCTATGCTAAGATATAAAAGCTATGCAATTGAAATTGATCTCACAAAGCTTTGAATTCGCAAGTTGATTCCTCAGCCTCCAATTCTCCAGCGTGATTGTGCAAAATATGAGATGCTGGATGCAAATTTGAGAGATAGAGAGATGAGTTATGAAGAGATGAGCTTTGTTTTTATAGAAATCCAAGGCTTTGGAGGTGCATGAGAAAAAGTCATAAATCACTCAAATAACTCAGGTTGATTTTTGAGTTATTTTTAAATAAAGGATAATTTAACTCACAAAAATATGCAAAAGCTAAGTTTTAACTCAAAATAGAGTTTAGCTTTAATTGATAATTGATAGTTGTCTGCTTTTATGATTGTGCATGTTTTATTTATGAATTAATTTAATAATAAAGTGATTTATGCTCAACTTAACTGCTTTTAAAAATAAAACAATTGATTTATGGGTTAATCAATTATTTAATCAAACTTTTATTAAAAACTATATTATTAAATAATGACAACTTGCTTTAATTAATTAAATAAGAATTTAATCAATTATTCATAAGATTTTGGATTTATTGTCAAAATTTAAATAATATAATTAATAATAGATAAAATTTAATTTAATTACACAATTAAGTGGCAAATATTAAATCTAATTAATTAAATATGAAAATATTCAATTAATCAAACTTTAGGATAAATGTAATTTATTGCCAAATAATTATAAAATTAAAGATAATTATGATGATTAGGAATATTACTAGGAATATTCCCCGATGCAGAATTTAAGATAATCAATTATGATTCGATGATGTTTAGATGTGCCTTAGGTTAGGACTTCGATGTTGATTTTGTTTGATTTGTCGATGTAGGAGGTTAATGAACTTATAGCTCATTTTTGGGGTATTACAATAATCGGTATTATTTGATCATCAAATAAAATTGAAGTGTTAAGGAGATCAAAGAGAAACGATTGGAAGCATTTAGCAGCGATTTGGTGAAGGATTTGAGCACCGAATCTATGCAAGCCCTAAAATCATGAAATCAAGGTATTTTACTCGGTAGATCTTTGAATCGATATAAAGAATTAAAAGTGATCATGGATGTATCTTTAATTCACAATGTCAGAGACAAAAATAGACCTAGAATGAAGAGGGAACCAGTAGAACCCTTGGAAGATGATCCTAGGTTAGCTTTATCATCTGTACCAGACGGAGTTTTGCATTTAGAGAATGGAAGAAGTTATCTTGGATGCAAGTTAGAAACCATTAGTGATAGTGATTTCACCGATGAGTATCAAAAGATTTACAACTAGGATATGACACTAAAACAAGGATATGATCATTTGAAAGACAATGAGATTATTAAGTATGCATTGCAGTATGAATTTGATAATGAAGAGTGTACTAAGATTATCTTGAGCAGAATTCACAATGGAAAGTTTTGGTTAGAAGATAGAGTGATAGACATTACAGCTGATTTGATTCATGAAGTCACTGGATTATCTAAAACTGGTGCTATTCCTTTAAATGAGAAAAACATTCATTGACAACACAGATTCATCCTATAATGGTAGAGGAATTGTGATTAGTAAGATCAAACAAGATGATGTTAGGTACTTATGCAAGATCCTAACCATTAAGTTTTGTACAAATTCAAGAGAGGATGACATGGTAGCTGGAATGGTACACATAGCATATTTGATGTGTGTTGACAAGGTACTAGTTGATATGTGTGAATATCTAAGAATACAATTATTTGAGAATTTGGAAAAGATTAAGAAGACAAAGTATGCACAATTTAGATTTTCATCCTTAATCACCTACATGTTTTTCCACCTATTGAGAAGATTTCCTTATACCATTGCAAATGATTGGAATGATGGACAAACTACTATGGAAAGGATCAATAAAGTATATGTGAGACATGTTATTGACAAAGTGAATGAGAGTGCAATGTTAGTGATGAAGACATTTCAGAACTTGGTAACTAGCAGATCAAGGATTCCACAATCACTTGTGGAGAAATATAAAGATGACATATGTTTCATGGTTGATACTGACTTTACCTATATTGAAGTAGTGGAAACTAGAACAGAGTTCATAGACCTTCTTGGCTATGAGATATCTGAGGTAGAAGTAGCAGAATATATCAACAGGTTACTTAAGTGTAAGTTGGACACCCAGTGTAACAAATTTGGAACTTTTGAAGAGAACTTCAACTCTACAAAAGCTATAACTAAAGAGAAGCAGTCTAAGAAGAGAGTTGAGAGCACTATAAAGAAGATCTTAAAAGATACAGGAATGACAGAGCATGATTTTTTAGTAGCAAAGTAGATAGCAACAGCAATTAGAGGTATTGGACAGAAAGAAATCTTATCTGTACCTCCCTTATCATCTAGTGCAGGATAGCAAGAAGCTACACAAGTCGAGGTGAAAGTAGAGGAACCAAAGAAGGTACAAGTAGCAAGCAAACCTACTCGATCCACTTCCTCCACACCTAGAAAAAGAGTAAAGGAAATTACTACTTGACCTGGTAAGAGGCAAAAAACTATGGTGCAACCAGTTCCTAGAAAGATTGCAGAAATAAAAGATGATGATACTACTATGAAGAAGAAAGCTTGGAAACCCAAAGTTGCAAAGCTTAATGAACAAATCATTGAAAATGGAGACTTTACAAGAATGAACAAGTACTACAATATTTATGATTATTCAGACAGACTCAATTTGGAGAATGCAGTTGTAAAGCATATGATTTTGGCAAATAAGAAGTTTGATACTATTCAAGGTTAGATACCTGATGATTTGTACAATAAACTTGTAAATAGGGAGAAGAGAGCAATAGAGGAGGACACAACCATTAGAGAAAATCTTGTCAAGAAACTTTGTGATGTGAAAGATGATGAGCACCTTAAGAAAATCTTGAAAGCCTTAAGCACCCATCTGAGAACCAAAAGGAGAACTATTCTAATTATGGGAGGCAGATATGAAGAAATTAATTCTGAGACAAAGCAGGCAATAATCAAGGTTATTGCAGAAAACGTTGGAGAGCCATTAGTTGTAGCTGAGCAAGTGGGTGAAGCAGAATAAGAGGATATTCCCTCTCCACCAACCATTAACATTGAAGATGAAACCAAGAATGTAGAAGGAACAAAGGTCACCTTGGATATAATGACAATGTATTCAAGAACTTGGAGAACATTTTTGATAATTCAGCTCTTAATGAACTAGATACAGAAGTAGTGCAGACCCAAACTGTCAGTGAAGAACCTAAAATAACTAAGATTCAAGCACCTATTCCCACTAAAGAAGAAATAAGTCATACACCTGAGACTGGAAAGAAGTAGATTGGATCTTTGTTTGAGCATTTAGGAAAGGAAGTTGATGATGATGATCAATTGGAATTGATCACCTCCTTAAATAAAATCATTGGCAAGAACAAGAAAGTGAAAAATATTGAAGGAAGTCTAAAGGAACTAACTGAGAAGTTACAAAGCATTGTGACTACACAAATTACTAAAGTAGACCCTTTGGAGAAAGCAAAGAAGGTAATGAGCACTTTTGACAATGAATTCACAAACCAATCTGATATTGCAAAAGTGAGAGCTCAAGTAGCCTATGAGGCAGGAATGCTTTGAACATTAGTTAGAATATTAGGAATGATATTATAAATCTTGATATTTGTATCAAAAACTTAAGAGTTTGGAAATAGGAAAATCTTTGTATATACAGTATACCAAATTAGAGACTTTGATAGTAGAAGAAGATCAGAAGATGAAGTTGAAAGAAGTAGAAATTCAGAATGAATCTAACCTTCTTTCTAGCCCAAATGTGAAGGTATTAGATGTTGAGAAGAAAATTTGGAAGCTATATGATGAAATCAGAATTTTGCAAGATGAGAGAGACAGAAAAATGAAAAGATTCACTCTTTTGAGAGAATGTACTTCTATGAAGTTAAACATTATTGAAGAGCAGTTGGAAGAATGTCTTTCAGCTAAGACATATTTTCAAAAGTTTAACTTTGAGAACCTCCATGCATGTCAAATAGCATCTTATGGACTGAGCACCCTACTCAATGTGGTAGATTCCATTAAGAAATCATGGGAGAAGAAGATAGAAGCTATGAAGACTCATTTTGTAGATTGTGTTGCAAGCCTACCGGCTTTGTAATAAGAAATTAAGGTATAATCTTTTTGTGATACAGTTTTGTAACCCTCCTTATTTTGTCATTATTGTCAAAGGGGGAGAGATATAGCATAAAATTGATAGTATATAATAAGGATTGATACTCTTAGGGGGAATATTGTATTATAAATAATTTTTTTGAGGAGTTATAAGGCTAGTATATATATTTTATACTATGGCCACAATTTTGAGATAATTTTGAGATTTTGAGCTTGTACACTTAGCCAATTTTCTGATATGTTGCCACCAATGACGAAGGGGGAGATTGTTGGAAATTTGGCTGAGTTGAGTATATAGATGCTGTCATTATGGAAACATATGATCCACATGAAGAGCGCATAGATCAAAGAGCAAGTATGGCAGAGTGCATTACAAATTTGTCTATGAGACAGTATTTTTACCAGTGTACCCAGACATAGTTTTTGTTTGCGACATTGATTGGAGTAAGTTCAGTGCTTGCGCACTTGAATATAGACTCTATGATTTCTATTGATCACCCATCTCATAGCACAAGTCATTACGGCATGTACGGAAAGAGTTATGGTGGTTTTACCGAAGACAGTGTTAAGCCAAGAGGACAAATTTTGAAGACAGAATTGGTAAAGAGTTAAGGAATTATTTTGTTTATCAAAATAATGACTTAACAATATAAAGGGATGAAATCCTAGATTTTAACCCTTAGATAAATTTATTTTGTATTATGGCAGCTGACCATGTAAAGTTATTAGCCTTAATAACTTGTATAAATGTAATTGTAAAGAAAAAAGAGAACAACAATTGTAATGATATGATGCGAAGTATGATATAGTGAAAGAGAAGTGAAAAGATATTGATGCAAGTAGTATAAGGTTATGTACCTTGACCTATTTTTGTACTTAGTGTATACTATACATTACTTGTTTGGGCAGTGGGCTCATCTAGTAATCAGATTTTGTATTGACAACTCCTAATAGGGTTGAGGCTTCTAACAAGGCCTATAGTCCTTTAATTAGGACTAATACACTATATGATTGTAATAGACTCCTAATAGGGTCAACATCCTTAATACAATACTTTTGATTAGTGGATCTTTGTGGGTACCATCCCCACTGAAGTTTTCCCTTGGCTAGGGTTTCCTCGAGAACAAATAATGTGTTATGAGTTCTTTATTTATATGCATGTTATTTAGCTTCTTATGTTATGCATTTATAAAGATAATCTATTATATTAACAATTGGGCAAAAGTTAAAATTTATGTAATACTAATTCACCCCCCCTCTCAGTATTCCCTATTTCTAACAGTGTAAGCATTATCTTGTCTTCTTGGTTGATATTTCTTGTTTTGTCCTTTTATTTTCCAGACTTGCTTCATCTTTATCCTACATTCCTATGATATATGTCCATGCATGTTGTAAGTATGATAGTTATTTTCCATGCAGTGTCTCTTAGGTGACTTATTAGCTTTGATCTACACTCATGTGCTTGATGTCCATACTTTTTACAATTATAACAATAACCATCAAATTTAGGAGTAGATTTAGGAATACATTTTTGTTTGCTTCTACAAACATTTGATGTGTGACCTAGTTTTCCATAGTGATAGAATGAGAGTTTCTTTGGCCTTTTATTTGCATAGGTATTCTTTTATTCATTTTTTTTTATGACTTTCCCTACTTGGTATAACCTAAACCTATCAAGTCTTGTTTGACTATTTATGAATTTTTCCATCCTTATGGTACTTTCTTTAGCTTTCTTTATCATCTCATTATGTTTTTTTTCAATATTCACTTGATTCTTAAGTCTTTCATTCTCTTCCCTCAATTCACCAATGTCTTCCAATTTTCTAGTAAGCTCAGTGTTTACTTGGTTGATTTCCTGACTCATGACAACCATCTGATTGGAAATTTCAAAGTGATGCTTGGTAAGTCTTTGTATTTCAGATTCTTTTTCTTCCATCTTTTCAATAATTTGTCTTCTATCTTCAATAGCCAAATTTCTTTCTTGTTCAACATGTCTTGCATTGTTCATGACATCAATCTTTCTTACCATTTGAGTCTCTTGACTGATTTGTATTAATTTCACTTGATTAGTAAGTTGTTGATTCTTTTCAGATAGATTTGATATGGTTCCTTCTAATGCATCAGATATGCTTCCATATCTAGATCCTTCAGATAGTTCCTCTATCTCTTCTTCCTGATAATCAGTCTCAATGTGCCAAAATGCTAATTCCTTCCTTTTGATCAGTAAATCTCTTAGTTTTTCTTTGGCTTCCTTAAATTATTCCATGAGAATCTGCATCTCCAATCTCTAATTTTCAATAGTCTTATCAAAATTATACCTTTCCATCCTTAAGATCTCTCTTCAGTAATTAAACTTCCTCAACAAGAGAACTAGCTCTGATACCAATTGTTGGGATTATGGAAAGGTGATTTAATGAGAGGGGAGGGGTGAATCAGTAACCCTAAAAACTTTTCAACGTAATCCTTGTAGACATGCAATTCATTAACCAAATGTAGAATTTTCATTCATCATACATCCAATAACATAATTGAAATGTAAATACTTCTAATCTAATTAAATATGCATACATGAAACCATACACATAACACTTGTATTTTGGTATCATGGAAGCCCTTGTTAGAAGGTAAAAACTACGGTGGGGACAAAAGCCACAAATCTTCACTAATGCAATAAATAAATTTTTCTATTAAGGCTACAAAAGATTGATCACTTCTGGTGATCTTACCCTATTAGGAGTAACAAAAATATCAACTAGATCTACCTAGTTAGAGGATTTTAACAACACTCTTCAAGTATGCACTCAATTAAGAGATATTACATAAGACTGTTAAGTCTACTCTATTAAGAGATTTAAGTCTTCTAGAATGGTTAGAATACAATAGTGAAATTGATATGTACATAGTAACAAACTTTGCCTAATTTTAGATCTGATATGTACTTATCTGTTATCACCTTAATGTGATTGATCTCTTCTCTAAATACTACTCGGTAGCCTTTTGATCTAATATCTAATTCAGTCCTTGAATTCTCTATCAATGCTTTATCTTTCACAACCCTATTTGATCTTCATATGTCTGTAGATGTGGCTAAATCATGTGTGATACTTGTCAAAATGACATCTTTACAATACTTATATTTAATTGATTTGACCTAATTAGGGTTATGACATTGTCTTAGAAAACCTAAGATCAATGGCTCAAATGAATAACCTAGATCATCTTTACATAGGAATCATCAATCATTAAATGATTACATCTATATTAAATATTCACCTTGATCTTAGTAAACCATTTTCTAGCTCCGTGTAAATCATTTACCTTGTAGCGTGTGTCATTAAAAACTGTTATGTCATTTCCTGGTTTACTCGGTATACATTACATTCATCACTCGGTAATTTACTGACACTTAGTAATTTACTGACACTCTATAATTCTGTGTTCTTGGTGACTAATATACTCAGTAACCTCTATGCTGAGTGACTACTTTGTAGTTATGACTGACTGAACTGTCTCTCTCTATTTACCAACTGTACGAATGATACTAATGACAAATCTTAATGTACTTAGGAGTAACAATTCCAAGTCCAAGGTTTACCCTAACACTCATAACCTCACAAAATTAAAGAATGTGGAGGTTGAGTGGATAATAAAACCTAGAACTTTGGAACTAGGTTCCAAGCTTCCAAGTCCACCCCTCAAATTCACAATTCAAGCAAGAACTCAAAGGCTCCAAAGAGCACAAAACATACTTAAGAAATGAAACACATAAGGATTCCATCAAGAGGTGTTACACACAAGGAAAAAATTCATTAAAATAAAAGATGGATTTTATAAATTTATAGGGGTTCCAGTACAATCTATAGAATAATTGGACATGATTGTACCTACAATTTTATGTAAGTGATATAGGAGCATCCTTAGATCGTTGGTAATCTTGCATCACCAAAAAAAAATATTTTATGTTGTTATTTTTTTCTTGTGGAATTAGATTTATCCTTTGGACATGTTCTTGGAACTTTTTCTTGAGTGTCTGACAGATTGGCTCTTTTATGGACAAGTTATGGATTTTGGTGTTACTTGTTCTTTTAAAGAAATTTTCATTGTAATGACTAGTTTGATTCACTAGTGCATCTTGGAGCTTTCCCGTGACTTAAAAATCTAATTTGTGCTTTGTTTGTTGATGAACCATTGCTTCATTTCAATATGGAAGTTTTATTCTTTGATTTGGGTCATGTCCTATTTTGAATATGTTATGTTCTTCTTGCTTCAAGGATTGAGTTTTTTTTGGCTGACATGGTTCTTGTTTTGATAATTTCCATTTTGGGTCAACTGGATCTTCTTGTCTTTTGGAGGGTATTTAATTCCATGTAACTATCATTATGGGGGAAAGAGGAGTAGTAGTTAGGTAGTAGGTAGTAGTTCATCTTTTGGAAAACTATCATCCAATCTTGGATTTGCATTTGTGTTGGTAATCAAGCATGTGTGTTAAATCTTAAACCAACATGTTGCTACTCAATTGTACATATTTTTTCTAATATAAGAAGGATTTGATTCTTTTTTTTTCATAAATTCATGTGTTTTTTCTACTATGTTTACTCTAGTTGCATGACCTAGACTGATCCTTTCTAGACTCTCCTATTGTGACTACGTTAGATGGTATAGAAGAAAGGGTGATATTACAGTGCTAGAATATTTGAGCTCCCAAGCTTGTGGAAGACCTATAGTTATTTGTTGTGGGGTGGAAAAGTTTGAATTTGTCTCATAATTATAGAGGACTTACATAAGAGGATTGTAGGGAGTTGTATATCAATTGGAAACTTTGAATGAGTTATTGAAGACATATCGAAGGTGAACAAATCATTGAATTGGAGGTGGGCTACAAGTTTGTTAAGTAGATCATCGAGTGAGAGGCAACTGAATCCTTGTAATTAGATCACTGAAGATGAGATAGCTTTGCTTGAGAATTGGGAATATTTTTCCTAGAAGATTGAACCCTAGAAGGCTAGAGAAAATGATGGAAGACTTCAAGAATGAGATGAGGACCAAGATTTGAAATGTATTCATTGTATTACACATGAATCCTAAGACTGGGAAGGGATATGAGGAAGATGCTAAAGACCTTTAGATAGTGGATACTAAGGCACTATTAGAAGAAGAAATACTATGGAGGGATATGGCACAAGTAAGTAAAAGTTGTAAGATGGAAGTTTCTAATTGTTCTAGTTCTTTGTATCATGAGGATTTGATAGACTAGATTGGTGGATTGGAATATTATTTTGAGCTTCAAGATGTTAGAGATCCAAAAAGGGTTAGATTAGCACAAACTAAGTTGAAGGGTCATGTTGGCTTATGGTGGAAGGAGTTGTAGAAATATAGAGTGGATAATGGTGAAATGAAAATCACTATATGGAGAGTAATGGTTTCTAGGTTAAAAGATAAATTCATACCAAAGGATTATGAACTTTAATTATTCATGAAATTGAAGAATCTAAAGAATGACATGAGTGTGAAGGAGTATACAGAATAATTCTACAAGAGGAAAATCAAATCTGGACACCGAGAGATACCTAAGGAGAAGGTGGATAGATATATTAATGGTTTGAGATTTCATATTTAGGATGAGTTGAGTATGTTTTGGATTTCTACTATGGAGGATGCTTATCAGTGAGTATTCAAGGAAGAAGATAAGTTGAAGAGGAAAAAAAAAGTAACCCTAGAGGAAGGGAGAGATGGGTGAGTAATAGCAAGGAGAAGTAGATCCTTGAAGATGAATCAAAACCAAAGGGGAATAAAGAACTTGATCACAGGGCACCTATAAAAGGAAACAATAGCAAAGAATTCAAAGATACTTTTTTTAAATGTGGTGAGAATGGACATAGAGCTTTTGAATTTCCTGGGAAAGGCTAGGATAAATATAATCTTGCGGCACATGAAGAAAAGACTAGCAATAACATGTTGAACCTGAGAAGGGAGAATCTCTTATGCTTAGAAGAATCATGTTTAGTGAGAAGGAAGTTGAATCTATACAAAGGATAAATCTTTTTAGGATGGTATGCAAATCAAAAGGAAGATTTTGTAAGGTTATTATGGATGGTGGTAGTATTGATAATTTAGTATCGAAAGATATCATAAAAAATCTTAGCTTGAAGAAGCTTAAACATATGTTTCCTTATCGGATAAGTTAGTTTTAAGATGATAATGTGATGGAGGTGAAAGAATAGTTTTTGGTGAATTTAAACATTGGACCTTATAGAGATTAAGTATTATGTGATGTGGTATCTATGAGTGCTTGTCATGTTCTATTGGTAAGACCTTGTAAGTATGATAGGGGATTTTTTCATGATTGACAAAGAAACTTGGTCACAATAGAAAAGGATGAATGAAAGTTTAGCTTGGTTCCCTTAAAGGAGGAAGTGGATAAAAGTGCAAGGAATTTGGGAATTGTAAATAGTTATTCATTTGATAATCAGAATGTAGTAGTTGGTATGAGTCAGAAGAGGGATCTTATGGTTGGATATGAGAATGAGAGGGTGTTAACTAATGATAGAGGTAACGTAAAGAAGAAAAATACTTTGGATTAGAGGGAGTCTTGTAGTAAATTGGATGTATAGAAGGAAAGAGTTGTAGTAAAATTTCCTTACTATCTTGTGTGGATAAGATAAATAGTGAAGAGTACAATAAGCTAATGGAGATGACTGAAGGAAAAGTGGAGTTATAGAGAAGGAAATTTACAGGTAAAGAGGAAAATGGATCAAGAATGAGCATGGGATTTATGTCCTAAATCTTGTAAGATGTTCATAAGTTCCTCTTATGGAACATATTCTTCTCACTAGGGGTGTCTAATGTAGGAACATCCTTGGATCGTTGGTAATCTTATGTCACCAAAAAAAATATTGGTTTCTTAGTTTCTGTTGTTCTTGTTTTGTTGTGGAATTAGGCTAAATTGTTCTCTTTATCATCATTGATATTTATAACCTCATCTTATTTCAATATCATTCCCTAAATATTATTAATTATTGTTAGTTCATTTATTTCATTTCATCAACTCATTTACATAGAACAAATAGATATAGAGATAAACAAATGAAAGATTATAAAAAAAATTGATTGAAATTCTTTCTTAAAAAGGAAAGACCAATAGGCAAATCATTCATCCAATGAAGATATGATTGATAGTTGATATGAGTTCAATTTTCATACTTTACCACTTTTTAATAATTCATTTAAAATAGTAGATCAAATAAGATTTCAAATATCCTATCAACTAACCTAGGATTCATTATTAGTACCATAAAGGTAATTAAATTGTGATTCTCAATGAAGAATTGGACCATATAATACATGGAATTTGAATAAGTATAGTAATCATACAAAACAAAAATGATTGAATAGGACAGTTGACTAAATTCTAGGTAAATTGTAACCTACATAACTAGAGAGGCATTGATTTTGGTCTATTTAGGTATTAGCATGTTTACCACATTCTACATGGTCATCCAAGGATCATACACTAGAAATCCTTTGGTGGGTTTGTTTTTCTTTTGCAATATAATTATCAAAGAGGGACAATTGAACTACATTAGAGGATGAAGTGATCCAAGAGCTAGGAGAGTGAGAGGAAATAGAAATGACAACCAATAAATTGAGTGACAAGTTCATGTGACCAAAGGTAGAAAGGAAGATCAATGATCAAAACCAAGCATAAATGTGAAAAAAGGTCCTTCAAAGTGAAGCAAGATCAATTCATATGTTTAGAAAATGAACAAGTATTGGAAACAAAAATATATTGAGGATGAAGACTCAATGTAGAATTGGTACTTGGAACCTAGGTGTTATGTTTCTAAGTTTCTCTATAGGTTCAACTCATATGTTTGAACGTATAATTGGAGAGGTGGAGAGTAGAAAAGATTAAAGGCTTGACATTTACGAGAGAACATAGAGGGGAGAAAAAGATGAGATTAGAGAGGAAATAAAAAAGAAAAGAGTAAAGTAAGGATATTATAAGAAATAAAGAGTTATGAGGCACAATACGAAAGGATCTAGTAACAAAAAAATTTAGAATATTCCAAGTCCAAGGTTTACCCTAACACTCATAACCTCATGAAACTATATAATGTGGAGGTTGAGTGGCTAAGAAAACCTAGAACTTTGGAACTAAGTTCCAATCTTCCAAGTCCACCCCTCAGATTCATAATTAAAGAAAGAAGTCAAAGGCTCCAAATAACACAAAACATACTTAAGAAATGATACACAAGGATTTCATCAACAGGTGTTACACAAGGAAAAAATTCATTAAAATAGAAGATGGATTTTATAAATTTGATAGGGCTCCCAAAAAAATTATCAATTTCTTAGTTTTTGTTGTTCTTATTTTATTGTGGAATTATATTTAGCCTTTGGATGTGTTTTTGGACCTTGTTCTTGAGTTTTTGACAAATTGGCTCTTTTACTGACAAGTTATGGCTTTCGATGTTATTGGTTCTTCAAAAGTAATTTGCATTGTAATGGCTAGTTGGATTCACTGGTATGTCTTGGAGCTTTCTTATGACTTACGGATATAATTGGTGCCTTTTTTGATGAAATGTTGCTTCATTTCAATCTGGAGGTTTTCTTCTTTGATTTGGGTCCTGTCCTATTTTGAATACATTATGTTCTTCCTTCTTCAGGCATTGAGATCTTTTTGGCCGACATGTTTCTTATTTTTGTAATTTCCATTTTGGGTCGACCAGATCTTCTTGTCTTTCAGAGGGTATTTAATTCAATGTAACCATCATTCTAGGAGAAAGGGGAGTAGTAGTCAGGTGATAGGAAGTTGTAATCCTTTTGGGAAACTATCACCCAATCTGGGATATAGATTTGTGTTGGTAATTGATGAGATAACTTATTGTCTCTATTTTGTTATAATCTTTATACTCTGTTGAAACTCTTTATGCTCCGATAAACATTTCCAATAAATTTATGAACCTATACCTATGTGAACTTGTGATAAGTATAGCTAGAGCCACAAAGATTATGGGTAGTTAGAATGACATGTTTTGTTAAATATTATATATAAATTGCAGTACTTCATATAGCTACTTTAATCTATGTTCTAATATTTAGGTAGGAATTGAAATGTTGACTTTTATACATACCAAATGCTACTAACTTGCCAGGAAAACAAGGAGCATCTCGAGAGTGGATCAACTGCATTGAAGAAAGAGCATTGGAGTTCCAGCCATGATGGGAGAAGCCAACACAATTTCGAGGATCATGTCATTGTTGAAAAGGAGCCATCATTCTAGAGAATATAGGAAACAACTTTTCTATATTTCCTTAGTGCTTGTTATTCTATTATATGTACTTTATTGTAATATGTCGTGGTTGTTACATCTCCTCCTTCTATGGCAAGATTTAGTCAAACTTTACTATTATGTTTTCAATAAGCATCAACCCTCTATATAAATGGATTTGATTGGTTTAGTTAGGTAATGAGAAAATATATTCAAATGTTGTGTTCAGCGTAATAGAGTTACTCTTTTATGTTCTTCATGTATTGTTCAATTACTATGTAATCAGTTTATGAGAATATAATGAAAGAGTGATTTTGAAGTATCTTCTATGTTAGTAGTTAGCAGAAGCCAACCAAGGGGGCCCAATTGGGAGGTGGAGTAGATTAGGATAGAGTATAATTTCTTTCTACTTTTTTTGTGCTTTCAAGTGGAAGTTACTGTATTACTCCTACATCATTACTGCTGTGAATGTTCTTGCACCACTTGCAGAGATAGACATAGTGAATGTTTTGAGTTGTTAAACAGGCTTAGGATAAGTTTACAAGCTTTCTATAGTAATTTCGTTAAGTATTTAAGTGTTCTTACTTTTCTACAGTAATAGCATAGGTTTATTTTATGCATTTTATCTTCCTACAGCATAGGTAGCATGACTCTTAAAGGAACTTAGTGCATAAACTATGTTGTCCCATTTCAATTCTACATCCCTGGGTTGACAATCTAAATGCATTTCATGATGGGAAAAGTAATCCTTAGTATGAATACATTATTCCTAAGAGAGACAATGGCATGATTATCATTACCTATTGTGAGACTATTCATTTTTGGTGTCATTGTTAGGGATGGTGTCAAACTGAGAACCTTAACGAGTCATTTATTTTTAAATATTAGTTTCTTGTTATTAGTCAATAGAGAGTATTTGTGAGCTTGCTTCACAAGTTCATCAACTTACTTGCATGCATCGAAGAAGGTGAGATGTTCATGGAAGATTTCTCCCAAAAGAACCTGTTAAACTGAAAGAATAATTTGAAGAACTTGAGTTACCATTTCTTGATGTGAGTCCTGAGTTTGTTGCATCATCTTCAATAGAAGGAGATCCTCATGGTCCATTTGACCTTTTCCCTTTTGTAGAGATATTAGCCAGTTTCCTCAATAATTCTAATCCAGGACCACTTGTTGACCAGAATCTTTTGGTTAAGAATACGTCCCAGCCACAGTTTCATTATCCAGCACCTCTAGTAATGGCAGCTCCTACATTTCCATTTCCTATCCCAAGTCTTATCAACAATCTTAATCTCAAGAACATACCTACTTCAGCCCTTCCAAATTCCTATGGCCTTATTATAGAGGACCCTAACACCTTTTTGTTCGAGTTTGACATCTTGTGTCAAAGTTTTGACTATAATTCTAACAGACATAAACTTAAGTTGTTTCCAAGAACATTGAAGGAGTCGGCTCTCAGATGGTTCATGGGCTTAGGAGAAAATGCAGTAACTGATTGGGACAGAATGATAGATTTCTTTCTAAAGAAGTATAAGGAATACTACAAAGGAAGTGATTCAAAATGAGATGAGATCTTTCGAATGTCATAGAAGGAAGATGAGACCCTGGAGGACTACATATCACACTTCTTATACAATATGCAAAAGAATCCTCAATATGCACTATAGGATGATTCATAGAAGCTAATCTTTCTAAGAGGAGTGAATGATAACTACCTAGAAGCATTGGACCTTATGGCTAGAGGATTTCATCCAACACTTGAAAAAGGAAGTGCTTCCATAATTTCCAAGATAGAAATCTCAAACATGCTATTAGACTTCAAGAAAGACATCATTAATGATGTTACTACACACCTAGACATGATGACTACCAAGAAGAAGCATGTAGACATAGAGGCACAGCTCACTGAATATTGTCCACATTACTGCAAACAAAAGAAGGATTTCCATTGTAAGCTAGTCGCAAACCTGGAGAATCAACATCTTCCAACTGAGTACTTAAAGATAGGAAAGGATGAGTAAGTGTTATTTGTTTCTCAATGTCATCCATGGGCCACGAGACAAGGTATGCCTCAAGACCTACTACAAATTTCAAATCCTTATAATAGTCAGTGGAAAAACTAGAATGTTCAAAGCCCTCCTCAGTATACTCAACCTACCTAGAATAATGCTTGGCCCAATAATCAACAGAATCAATGGTTTAATCCACAAAAACCCTAGTGGCCACAACCTCCAAACTAATGGAAATCACCACAAGGAAATTAGAATCCCACTAACTAGTGGAGAGGACCTCAACAATGGCCTAATCCAAGTCCTGGACATCCATCTTTTCCATCTCCAATAAATACATTTGTAATTATGCCACCACCTACAAATATAGGTCCTCAAAAGAAGATACGACTACCTTCTCAACCACAACTGAATCCCAATAGTAAACAATAACAACAACAACAAATGTATGCTACTGATGCTTAGTAGTACCCTACCTATGCACTCAACATAGCTGATATACATCTAAGATTGGGTACTACCTTGCCTGCACCTGAACCACCTCTTATTACCAAAGTGCCAGACCTTCATGTAGCATCAGTACCAATTCCAGAGAATGCTTTTCCAAATACATTTTCCCTGGCTAATGTATCCAGTTCAACTAATTTTTAGACATTAGTCAAACCTCCTTTTCCTTAGAGGCTCAACCTAGACAAACCTATACCAAAAGAGGAACAATTGTTTGATATCCTTGACCAACTAAAGAACATGCATATCCAGATTCCTCTATTTCAAGCCATTAAAGATGTTCCTATCTATGGAAAATAAATCAAGGAAGCTTGTCTCAAAAATCCTAGATGAAAGAAAATGGATCCCAAAATAGTTAATGTTATAGGACAATTAGATGATATCATGTTGGGAAAATGTGTAATTCCAAAATATTCTAATCCAGGGAGTCCAGTTGTTAATATCATCATTAATGGTCAGTCTGTCAAAAATTCTCTCATAGACTTAGGTGTTGCCATTAATGTAATGACTAAGGATACTATGAATAAATTGAGCATAGAAGGACTAAGAGCTACCCCAACAATCTTGCAACTGTTAGATAGTTCCACTATCACGCCTGATGGGATGATAGAAGACATAATAGTTGTACTAGATTCCTGGGAATATCCTATTGACCCAAGCTCAATCTTGTTGGTTACCATGTTATTCTAGGATGTCCATGGTTAGCCATAGCGAATGCAAACATTAGCTATAGATTAGGGAACATGACAATTTCAGATGGGCAAGAAACTAATAAACTAGCATTATATCCTCTAGCTCAACCTCAACTAGATTTAAGCACCCCTATATGGCCAGATTTAGGAGATGGGGAAGAAGAGTTGAACTCTATGGTTTAGCTCATGATGTTACATAGGAAATCCTTTCTAAAGTTGCAAGAGGAAGATGCAGTAATTTAGAGCATTCTTAATAATGACTGTGTTGTGATCAAAGACATATCAAAAATCTTTGTGTTGGAGTTAACTACATATGAAGAGCATGTTAAGAAAGGTGTTTTTCCTTTAGAACCCAATATTATCCATCAGTTACTACCCTGTGAAGTAATTACAAGTCCTATCCCTGAATTATCCATGCTTGATCTTATAACTACTATTGAGCTTTCCAAGGGTCACAACCTCCATGTAAATAATAAGTTGCCTTCATAGCAATTGGAGCAACTAACTAAGCTCTTGTAAACACATCAAAAAGCCTTTGCATGGGACTATGGGGATATGAAGGGAATAAGCCCCACACTTTGTACTCAAGGGATATATATCAATGAAGGAATTCTACCACTCCACTAGCCTCAGAGGAGGACTAACCCAACATTAAGAGAGATAGTCAAAATAGAGTTACAAAAGTTTCTAGATGTTGGCTTTATATATCCTATATCTGATAGTAAATGGGTATCACCTCTGGTCATAGTGCCCAAAAAGGGGGGTAAATGGAGAATCTGTGTAGATTACGATGAATTAAATAGAGCTACCAAGAAAGATCATTTCCCATTACCCTTCATTGATCAAGTACTTGATAATTTGGTCGATAAAAAGTATTTCTCCTTTCTTGATGGATATAGTGGATACAATCAGATTATTATAGCTCTAGAGGACTACAAGAAGACTACATTCACATGTCCATGGGGGACAGATGCATATTTTGTCCTACCATTTGGGTTATGTAATGCTCCAGGAATATTCTAGAGAGCTGTAATTAGTATTTTTGCTGACTTTTCACATGATTGCACGAAGATATACATGGATTATTTTACAGCATTTGGGGTGACCTTTGAAGAAGCTTTACATAATCTCTAAAAGGTGTTGATTAGATGCAAGGAACACAATCTCTCACTTAATAGTGATAAATTCTTTATGTTGATGCAAGAAGGCATTGTACTTGGACATTTTATTTCAGTAGCAGGAATCCAAGTGGACCCAGCCAAAATTGAGATAATACTCATGTTACCCACACCTACTAAGAAAAAGGATGTAAGATCTTTTGAACATGTTGGCTACTATAGGCACTTTATTCAAAATTTTAGTCAAATAGCTAGTTGTCTATACACACTACTTACCAAAGAGGTTGAGTTTATATGGACACAAGCTTGTGATGAGTCCTTCCTGCTCAAGTCACTTCTAACAACTGCACCAGTCCTCAAAGGACTTGATTGGTCTATGCCATTTCACATATATATAGATGCATCAGATTATGCCATAGGTTTTGTGCTAGGACAAAAGCCTAGTAACCTTGAAAATGCAATTTACTATGTCAGTAAGAGCTTGCATGGACCAGAATTAAATTACACAGTAACTGAAAAAGAATTACTAGTTATAGTTTATGCATTGAACAAATTCTGACATTATGTAATAGGTTATCCCATCTTTTTTCACATTGATCACTCAACAATTAAATATCTTTAATGAACAAACCTTCTATCATAGGCAAGTTAGCAAGATGGCTTCTTCTATTGTAGGAATTTGGTATAACCATCATTGACAAGCCAGGGAAGGTAAATGTAGTGGCTGAATATTTGTCTAGACTTCAAAATACTAATACATACACTACTCTGGTTGAAGATACATTCCCTAATGAACACTTGTTCCATATTGTAGTCAAAAATCCATGGTATGATGACATAGATAATTACCTTGCAGCCAGTAAAATGCCCCCACATTTCTCTCCAAGGGACAGAAGAATGCTTGCAAAGAAAAGTTTCCAATTCTCATGGATTGATAACAACTTTTTTTATACTGGTCCAGACCAAATCATGAGAAGGTGTATGAGAGAAGATGAAATATATGATATACTCCATGCTTGTCATGATGAGCCATGTGGAGGCCACTTTGCAGCAAAGAGAACAACTCTAAAAATCTTAACAACAAGTTACTACTGGCCAACACTTCACAAGGATGCAGCTAGCTATAGAAGAAAATGTGATAAATGCCAGAGGATGGGTCACCCAACCAAATCAGATGAGATGCCCCTCAATCCACAAGTGGTGGTAATGCCATTTGACAAATGGGGTATGGACTTCATAGGACTAATAGATCCTCCTTCAAATGGGAAATCTTACATCTTGGTATGCACAGATTATCTGACCAAATGGGTGGAAAAGAAAGCCATGCAGCATGCCATAGATCAAAAGGTAGCAAAATTCTTGTATGAGGATATTTTCACCCATTATGGAGTGCCAAGAGAAATTTTAATTGACCAATAAGCATAGTTCACTTTAAATTTGATCAATGTGCTGATGAAGGAATATAGTATCAGGCATCAGAAGTCCAGTCCTTACCATCCATAGGAAAATGGACAAGCAGAGGTCACAAATAGATAAATTGAGGCCATCTTAACAAAAATAATTCAGTTGCACCAACAAGATTAGAGCAGTCAACTCACTGAAGTAGTCTGGGCCTATCACACAACCTGGAAGACAACCATAGGATTCACCCCATTTGAGTTCGTATATGGGAAGGCGGCAATGTTACCAATACGATTTGAACATAAGACATTGTGAACAGTTATGGAACTAAATATAAATCTTCCTGTAGCACAAACGGAATGCCTTCTCCACCTCAATTGCTTAGATGAAATGTGCAAATATACATTGGAGTGCATGGAGCTGATCCAGAACCAATGGAAGAGGTGGCACAATTCCCATATTAAGAACAAGAAGTTTCAAGTGGGTGATTGGGATTTATTATATGATTCTAGATTTAAGGAGATTCCAGGAAATTTACAAACCAAATGGCTAGGGCCTTATGAAATTGAATACATCTTTGACAATGTAGCAGTCTAGTTGACCACACTAGATCCAGTCCAATTCAAACTACTTGTCAATAGACACCACTTGAGCCTTTATCACAAGCCCCAAACCAAGGAGGACTTCCTACAGCAGTTCAGCATGCACACCTCAGTAGCACCATAGGTAACACTTCCTATAGTAGAAGGTGAGAACCTTTTTCCTACAGCTTCAAAATAAAATGCCTTCAAGATTCAATCATAATAAAACTTCATTTAATATGAAGTACATTTCTCCATTCACTTTTATTCATTCTTCTCTCCAACCCATTTCATTTATCTCTCTTCCATCCACTCACAATCCATGTCATCCACTTTTTCTATTTTCAATGTTTTCAATAAATGCCACATCAGCTGACGCATGCGGCTGCCAGAATTGCTCCACTCTCACCACCTTTTCTTTGCACATACGGTAATCAATGCACAGGTATAATTTCTTCAATATTTACTCACTTTTAGCACATAGATCTCGGTAATTATATATAGTACTACAATAAATATATAATTAAGGCGTTATGTCAGTTCCCCATGTCGTGCTAAATATGTCAAGTGAGGACACTTGTAAATGTTTCGTAGGGGGCAGGGGAAGTGTAATAAGTTGCAAATGTCATCACTAAGCCATCCTTGTCACTTCAAGTTGTACTTAGGCCTTGTTTTATAAATTTCCTTTATTCTCACACATTTTTCGTACTGTAAATTCCAATTTTCTAAAGTTGATATGACTAAAAAAGATTATAATTAAATTGTGTGGTAACTTGCATTTAAATTTATAATATCCTCTATTAAAATGTCATTATTATTATTCATGCTAAAATAATAGAGGAATTAAAAAGGAAATTCGATGTTTTCAAGAAGTGCATTTGAATTTAAAGAAGGAAAGAAGGTATTTGCAGAGCATGGGGGACTAAAAGATTAACAAAGAAATTGGTGAGCAGAAAACTAGAGGTTGGATATTGAAAGAAAATGGGTGGACAAGTGCATAGGCATGGTGCCTGGGGTTGCAGTGATTTATGTTGAACAAATTCTGTCCATGCTAGGGGAGAGACATCCCTAAGGGATTTTTCGACTAGCAAAAACCACTACAAAAGAAAAAGAGCCAGAATTATCCCAAGAAAATAGGTCTTTTGAGCCTGCTCTAGAAAGCAATGTTCCTACTTCTTCCACAAGGGAAGGGAAGAAGAAAATTGGAGAAGAAACCCTTAACCTTGAAAGTGATATTCAAAACCCTGTAGTTCAAAGAAATAAAATAAAAAGGTCAAATCCTACAACACCTGTTCCTGCAGCATTTGCTCCTATAGCGAAGAGGCCAAAAAGAACCCACCAAAAGAAAACTGCAGTGGTTGTGGAAATGAAAGTGTGAAGAAGTCCTCAGATGTGAGGAAAAGTGTCTCCAAATTCCCCTGGAAACCCAAATGTTCCAATATCAAAGCCTGCTCTAGAATCTTCTATTGAGTACATTCCTAATGATTCCCCTAAGCAGACAGAAGTGTCCTCGTCTCCCAAAAATATGCAAGAATCCCAAAATTTGCAATAACATTATGGTAACATACCACATGATGATCTGGGTGTATCTGAGTAAAGCAATACTATGGAAAAATAAAGCATATTTGAGGATGTCTACATGACTCCTCCACAGTCCCCTATTTATTCTAATATGTCTATTGTGCCCTACAAATCAACATGGTTTACTATGTATTTTTAGCAAGTTTCCAAAGAAAAGAAAAAGAAAGACCAGTTGCAAGAATTCGGCTCACCACAATACAATCTATACTCTTTACTCTATATAATCAATTTGTTTTCTAGAAAACTTGGTGGAAACAAGAAAGAAACAGAATGAAAAAAGAGATAGATGACAAGGAGGAGGAAATTAAAGATTAAATTTTCTAATTGTCATAAGATCAAAGTTTCTAATTGTTCTAGTTCTTTTCATCCTTGGGATTTAAAAGACATGATTGGTGAATTGGAATATTATTTTGAGCTTGGAGATATCATAGATCCACAAAGGGTTAGGTTAGCATAGACTAAGTTGAAGGGTCATGCTACCTTATGGTGGAAGGAATTGTAGAAAGATAGAGTGGAGAATGGTGAAATCAAAATCACTAGATAGAGAGTAATGGTTTCTAGGTTAAAAGATAAATTCATACCAGAGGATTATGAAATTGATTTATTCATGAAATTATAGAATCTGAAGCAAGACATAAGTGTGAAGGTGTATATTGAATAATTATACAAGATTACAATCAGATCTAGACACCAAGAGATATCTAAGGAGAAGGTGGCTAGATATATTAATGGTTTGTGATTTAATATTCAATATAAGTTGAGCATGTTGTGGATTTCTACTATGGAGGATCCTTATCACTATGCATTGAAGGAAAAAGATAAGTTGAAGAGGAAACAATAGAGTAACCCTAGAGGAAGGGAGAGATGGGTGAGTAATAGCAAGGACAAGCATATTCTTGAAGATGAATCAAAACCAAAGTGGAACAAAGAACTTGATCAGAGGGCACCTAGGAAAGGAAGCAGTAGCAAAGAATTTAGAGGTACTTTTTTTAAATGTGGTGAGAATGAACATAGGGCTTTTAAAAATATTTGGAAATGCTTGAATAAATAGAGTCTTGTGGGACATGAAGAGAAGACTATTGATAACATGGTTGAACCTGAGAAAGGAGAATCTCTTATGCTTAAAAGAATCATGTTTAGTAAGAAGGGAGTTGAATCTATACAAAAGACAAGTTTGTTTAGGACAGTGTGCAAATTAGAAGGAAAATATTGTAAGGTTATTATGGATGGTATTAGTACTGATAATTTGGTATCAAAAGAGATGGTACAAAATCTTTTCTTGAAGAGGCTTAAATATCCTTATCCTTATTGGATAATTTGGTTTCAATATGATCATGTGATGGAGGTGAAATAATAGTGGTTTGTAAATTTATACATTGGACCTTATAGAGATGAAGTATTGTGTGATGTGGTATCTATGAGTTCTTGTCATGTTCTATTGGGTAGACCTTCGTAGTATGATAGGGGAGTTATTCATGATTGCTGAAGAAACTTGGTCACAATAGAAAAGGACAAATAAAAGTTTACTTTGGTTCCCTTAAAGGAGGAAGTGGAGAAAAGTGAAAGGAATTTGAGCATTGTGAAGAGTTAGTCATTTGAGAATCATAATGTACCATTTGGTATGGGTCAAAGAGGGATCTTGTGGTTGGATCTGAGAACGAGAGGGTGTTGACTGATGACAGGGACAAAGTAAAGAAGAAAAATACTTTGGAGAAAAGGGAGTCTTGTAGTAAATTGAATGTACAAAAGGAAAGGATTTTAGTGAAATTTCCTTACTATCTTGCGCGGATAAGATACAGAGTGAAGAGTAGAGTAATCTAACGAAGCTTGTTGAAGGAAAAGAGAAGTTGCAGAGAAGGAAAGTTCAGATAAAGAGGAAATATGGGTCAAGAATGAGGATGGGATTTATGTCTTGAATCCTATTATATTTTCATAAGTTCCTCTTATGGAACATCTTCTTCTCACTAGGGGTGTCTGATGTAGGAGCATCCTTGGATCGTTAGCAATCTTACATCACCAAAAAAAATGATTTCTCAATTTCTGTTGTTCTCTTTTTGTTGTGGAATTATATTTAGCTCATAGATGTGTTCTTGGACCTTGTTCTTGAGTTTATGATAGATTGGCTCTTTTACCAACAAGTTATGGCTTTTGATATTATTGGTTCTTCAAAAGCATCTTGCATTGTAAAAGCAAGTTGGATTCACTATTATCTCTCAGAGCTTTCCCATGAATTAAAAATCTAATTGGTTCCTTTTTTGATATACTATTTCTTCATGTCAATCTAGAGGTGTTCTTCTTTGATTTGGGTCTTGTCCTATTTTGAATAGGTTATGTTCTTCTCTCTTTAGGGATTAAGATTTTTCTGGTTAATATGGTTCTTGTTTTAGTAATTGTCATTTCAGTTTGACTAGATCTTCGTGTCGTTTGGAGGGTATTTAATTCATTGTAACCATCATTCTAGGGGAAAGGGGAGTAGTAGGTAGGCAGTAGCCAATAGTTAGTCTTTTGGGAAACTATCATCCAGTCTGGGATCTATATTTATGTTGGTAATCAGACCTACATGTTGAATCTTAAATCAACATATTATTGTTCAATTGTACATATTTTTACTGATGTAAGAAGGATTTGATTCTATTTTGTTTTGAGAATTCATGTGTTGTTTCTGATGTGTTTAATATAGATGTACACCCTAGACTATTCCTTCTAGGACCCTCCTACCATGACTATGTCAAATTGTACCTAGAATTATATGTAGGGCTACACCTACAATATTATTTAGCACAATGAAATTTTAACTCTTAGCTACTTGCCTCTAAATATTTTTCAATCTACTAAGACTAGTAATTTATGCTCAAAATAATACTAAATATCATCTTTAGTACCTTTAATTGATCACTCTAATATAACAAAAAAAGGGGAAAGTGAAATGAATGTACATTTCTCCACTTTCTATGTATCAATAATAGTTCAACATTGATATATTTTCTATTTTTTAAAATACTTATGTTCCCAAAAATGAGGACCACTCTAAATTAAATCACTTATAATTACTTGATGTAAAATAAGATGTAAAAGTTAGGCCTTCTTCCCCTGAATGTGATTTTATCATTTTGGATTTCTATCTAATAGGTTTTTTGTTGAAATTCTCATCAATGAATGTAAATATTGGTAGATTTTGAGCTGAGAGTTGATGGTCATTTTGTATGTCTATATGTGCATTGGAGTACCACTTTGGTCTAGGGTTTGATCGACTAGTATATAGATAAGGGTCGAAGATTTTTTTTGCAAAGATCATGTGTATAGACAGGGGTAGTGACATGTAGCAAGTACAAAAACTATGTAGTGATGATATTAAGGTCAATTTGTAGAGTCTATGGGGGTAGCCATTCAATCGCAAGAATCAGCCTCGATTCCAAACTTCTCAATGGATGAGAAAAAATGGTGGTGGAAAGGTCTAGAGCACGAGTGTGCAATATTTTGTTAGTGGTAATAGGGAATCGTAGGGGATGAGATAACTCTAGACAGAAGTTTCAAAACTATTGAGGGATTTTTCTAGTTTAGAGGAACTTCAGATTCTAGAAGATTGCAAAGAAGTTGTGGCACCCTAAAACCTAGACTATTTCAACGAATGAGACCCAACCGATGAGTGAAAAGGAGATGCACGTTAGGGATTTTTCTCTTCTAGTTAATAATAAGTATTGGTATGAATCTATTTCCTTCTTAGAAGAATGAGACTTTATCATAAAATTGAAGGGTCCATGGCCTTACCTAACCAAATTAAGGAAGTGGTGTGAGGATAACTAGGAGAAGGATTGCACTCTAAAAACCATGGCTAATGGGTTCTAGGTAGTGATTTTCTCCTCAAAAAATGACAAGGACTAGACTCTTAAGAGTGGACCTTACCTAATAGATGATAACAGACTATATCTTAGGGATTGGGCCCCTAACTTTGACCCTACTAAGGATAAAGTTAAGGAGCTCCCTATTTAGGTTAAGCTCCATAATCTCCCATGAGAATACTGGGATAAGGTAACACTAAAATTGATAGGGGATTTGATAGTAACCTATGTTAAATATGAGGATGTAGTGGATCAGCAATATTTCATTATTTTCCTAAGTATTTTGGTTTTATGGAAATAATGTCACTAGTTACTGAACTTTATTGCACTAGGTTCTAAGAAAGGGAAGTGGAGATAACTTCTTGTAATTGATAAGGGTGAGAAAGAGACTCCAAATTATGCTCATAGTGTCTCATAAAAGATGGACAAGGGTAAAGGTTTGCAATCTAATTGGTTAGCAGATAAAATTATTAGGAGCACTAAAAGATGTGGGGGTAGGGATAATGTGGTATCCAATCATTGGGAAGAGATAATGTTGGCAAATAATTCTTGTGGAAACAAATATGTGATGCAAAAATGGGTTGAAGGCCAGATGAAGGAGATCACATAGATCTTCTCACTAGGAATTGATTGTTGGACCAAAACAACTAAGGAAAGTAGTTCTATCCAAGTGGTAAAGGAGACTCCTTTATCTATGAAGTAGAGAATCTTTGAGAAGGCGGATAGGGAGGGAAGCGAGGATAGTATCAGTGTAAATAGGCCTAAATGAAATGTAGATGTGGAGGTGCATTTTAGCATAGATAAAAGGATGGGATATGAGGATCCATCTTGTGTTGTCAAGGTACTACATGATCGCATGATAATGGAAGAGGTCGTTCCTGATTCTTCACAAGAAGAAGATTTAGTTGTAAAAGGGGGGTAACAAGAAGGAATGGAATGAAAAAGGTTTCAAACTAATGGAAGAATCTAATTTGAATTTTTAGATAGCGGATGGGTTGACTCTTTCATCAGCTTTGGAAGCAGTTGGGGAGGAAAGTGACTCTTTATATAAGGATATTAAAAGCTCGCCTATTAGAAATTTGGACAGCTCCTTTGATGAGGTCAGGGAGAGTGAAGGCAATACTAATGAGTCTAATTTAGATTATGGCTCTCAAGAGGAGTATGGGGGTGAGGATGATCTAGTTTTTTTTAGAACACTGGTATTACAGAGCCCACAATAGTGGAGAAAGCCCCTTCCTCCTTAACTAAACCAAAAATAGGAGAGAAAATGAGAAGGGGTGCAAAGACCACTAGAATGAAGTTAGAGATTATTAGTAAAAAAGTTGACCAAACTAAACTTTTGAGATTAGGAAAAGGTTATGCCTTTTCTCAGTATCCATGAGGGTCCTATCGTGGAATGTCAGGGGAAATAGTGCCCCTGACAAGATCTGCCTACAAGAAACTAAAATCAAAGATGACGAAGTGGAATCTTTCAAAAGAATCTTTAATAGATGGAAGGTAACCTTTGCTAGAATGGAAGGCATTTCAAGGGGCTTGGGTGTCCTATGGAATGAGGCTATAGTTGATGTGAAACTTATTGACTAGGATAGAAATTGGAAATGGATTGAGGTTAGGTTAAATTAGTTATTCACAAAGTTTTATGCTCTAAATGTTTATGGCCCCAACAATCTAGTTTTGAAGATAGCCTTGTGGAAGGAGCTTTCTTTTATTTCTGAGTAACAATGGGGATAATTTGTTTCTATTGGGAGGGAATTTAATGCTATCCTTAACCTTGTGGAGAAGAAAGGTGGTCCAAGTTGGGTTGGTCAAAGCCAATAGGATTTTGTTGACTTTATTGTTACTAATGGCTTAGTGGACTTAGAACTTCATAATGCGGATTTTACTTGGACAAACCAAAGAAGTGGATTCCTTAATATTGTAAAGAATTAGATAGGTTTTTATTGATTGTAAAATGGGATGTGATGGACTAGATTTTCACTACACAAATCTTACCTTTCTCTAGTTCAGATCATTATCCAATTTATTTTAGGATTCAAGAGGACTCTACACCGTATCAGACCCCATTTAAATTTCAAGCTATGTGGTTGCATGTTGATAACTTTAAGGAGAAGATTGCTCAATAGTGGTGGGCTGAACCACAAAAGTCAGGTAATAAGGCTTTCATCTTTTTAAAAAAACTACAATTTCTTAAGGAGCAACTCAAAGTTTGGAATAGGGAAGAGTTTAAGAATATTTTTGTTGAAAAATTCAAGTTTGAAAGTAGTTTAGCTGAGCTAAATTCTAAAGTGATAAATGAGGGTATGGGAGAGGAGGAATATGTTATGGAGAAAGAATTGTCAAAGCAATATGTTAAATTATTGGTTAGGGAGGAAGTTTTTTGTGACAAAATTCTAAGAACATGTGGCTAGGGGAAGGGGGCAAAAATACAAAAAAACATTCACAACTTAGTTAAGGTGAAGAGGTCTCAAAACAGGATTTCTTCTATACAATATGCAAATAGAATCACTCTTCAAGATATAGAGGCTATTAATAGGGAAGTAGTGACCTACTTCTCTTATATCTTTTTTGTGGATCATGTGAATCTTAATGTAGATTTGAGTATTTTGGACGTCATTCCATGTTGAATATCTAAAGCACAAAACCTTTCTCTAATGAAGTCAGTCTCTTTAGAGGAAGTCAAAACTTTCTCTCTTAGAGCTTGGAGGGGATAAAGCCCCCGATCCATATGGTTTTTCAACTATCTTTTTTCATAAAGCATGGGATATAGTTGGAAAGGAGGTGTGGGAAGTGATGGAGGAATCAAGAGTTGGTGGTTTTATCTTGAAGGAATTTAATAACACCTTCATAGCCTTGATTCCAAAAAAGGCTAAAAGAGTGACCTTTGATTATTACAAACCGATTTCTTTATGCAGTACTATATATAAGGTTATTGCAAAGGTGATGGAAAACAAACTTAAACATGTTCTAAACTCGTTTCTATCTTTAGAATTGAGTGCATTTGCACCTAATAGATCAATCTATGAGGAGGTGACAGTGGCTCATGAGACCATTCACTCAGTACTTGGATAGCTAAGACTGAGAGAATAATGTCAAAGTTGGACATTAAAAAAGATTATGATAATGTGAACCGATATTTTTGGTTGAAGGTTCTTGAGAGATTTGGTTTTTGTGTTGATTGGATAAAATGGATTGAAGGATGCATACAGGCACCAAGGCTTTCAGTGTTGGTGATGGTGAATGGGATCCCACAAGGTTTCTTTGAGACAAACAAAGGGATAAGGCAAAGGGACTTGATCTCCCCCTTCTTGTTTATCATAATGGTAGAAGTGCTAGGTAGACTAATCTTAAGAAAAAGGATGGAGGGCCAATAGAAAGGAATTAGAATGGCAAAAGGCATGGACTCATTATCCCATTTACAATTTGTTGATGACACTTACTTGATAGGGGAAGCCTTTGTTCAGGAAGCTAGATCCATTAGAGAAACAATTGATAGATATAGTGTTGCTTCAGGACAAAGTGTGAATTGGCATAAAACTGAGGTTTATTTTTTCAACACTAATGTTCAAAAACAAAAACATATCTACAAGATTTTAAAAAGAAAATGTGGAAACTACTTGGTAAATATATTGGCATTCATTTGTTTGAGAGAGCAAGTAGATCAAATCTATGGAAGGATTTAACAAAAAATTGTGTTAAAAGGTTGGAAGGGTGGAAGAGTAAATGGTTGATCTTGGCAGGGAGGATTCTCATGTTGCAATCTATCATCTCTACCATCCCAATTTTTTCTATGAGTTGCCTTAAGATTCTGAAGAAAATACTTAGATTTGAATATAATAGTTTGAAAGTAATCCAAGGAAAAGGAAGGGAGGTAGTTAAATAAGAATTACTTGAATTTGGATGGATAAAACTCAATTTTGATGGGTCTACGAAGGGAAATCCTAGGCACTGGAGAGCAGGGGTTATAGTGTGTGACTGGTTAGGAAACACACTAGCCTTTGTAGCACAAAAACTAAAAGAGAGAAAAAATATTATAGTAGAGGTAAGGGAAACCCTTCCTGCTCTTAGGGTTGGAAAACACTTTAATTTGTATAAAATTCATCTTGAGGGTGATTCTCAAATAATAGTGCAAGTTATTCAGAAAGGTGATACTTAGGCTTGGCATTTACAAAATGCTAGTAATGTTATAAGAGAGATGCTACCTTGTTTTAAGGAGTTCAAAATTAGTCATGTGAGGAGTGGTAATATGGAGGCTGATAAATTATCAAAATGGGCTCTTACCTTTGATAAGAAGAATAAAATAAGGGTGGACGACTTGCGCTATTTGTCTTTAGAATTTTAACAAAAATGATTTTATGCTTTATGCCTTCTCCGGCTTTGGCATCTTGTAAGGTGCAATCTCTCAATAATATCTTTATATAAATTTGGATTGGTGAGTGATGTCATCTTGTATGGAAAGATACAAGTTAATTGAATTTTGGCAATCTTTTATTATAGTTTAAGCTTTTAAGCTTGGGCAAGCATGTGAAAGGATGAGTAGCTTAATCATTATAATCTACAGAGATTGGGTGTGAATGGCCTTTTTCTACAAATTTAATGCTAGCAACATTTCAAAGGATGGAAAGGCGAGCCATGTGAGGTTTTAAATTGCTAGACAAAATGCAAGCGATGGTATTCGGCATTGATGAAAATGGTGAAGTGGTAGAGGTTTGTTGAGGTGCAAAGGTTTTTTTTTAGTAGTAATGGAGTCAACTTTATTGGACAATGATAAGCAATAGAAGGGCTTTAAAGGCCCAGTAATTAGGGAAAGGTTGTTGGGTGTGCTTAAAATTAAAGATGAAGCTGTCATTGAAGCTGATTTTGGTGTCATCAAAAAGTAATTCATGGAGTAGAAATGAAAATGGAGGGTTAATATGAACATAATTTCAATGATTATTGCATGGGGGCTCAAAATTGGTGAGGAAATTGCTACAATGAAACAAGTGGTAACAACTCTATTTGAGAAGGAATTACTAATAGGTCTTGACTCCATTTTGGAGTGGGCAATTCCTAGGATGGGGTTAGATTATGCTGAGTATGAGAACCAAGAGTATGGGCTCTTGTTAGGTGTGGTTTCGTTGTGGTTCTGCAGAGGATGAGAACCAAGAGTGGCAAGAAGTACCGAAAAAAAATTTGATGGTCACAAAAGCTGGTGTGTTGACTCATTTTTTGGGATGTTTTTTGATGTTGGAGGATTGGTGTGTGCAAGGTACTGAAGCCTTGAACTTTGGTGCAATGTTGGATCGACTGAAAGCGGAGCGATGGTGTTGAGTGCACGATGGATGACGAGCTATCTTTTGGATGTCTTTTGGAGGCAGTTGCGATGGTCATGGGCATTTGTCTCTAATTATTTTTGGAGTGGGCAATTCCTGGGATGGGGTTAGATTATGCTGAGTATGAGAACCAAGAATATGGGCTCTTGTCAGGTGTGGTTTCATTGTGGTTCCGTAGAGGATGAGAACCAAGAGTGGCAAGGAAGTACCAAAAAATCTTTTGATGGTCACAAAAGCTGGTGTGTTGACTCATTTTTTGGGATGTTTTTCGATGTTGGAGGATTGTTGTGTGCAAGGTACTCAAGCCTTGAACTTTGGTGCAATGTTGAATCAACTGAAAGTGGAGTGATGGTGTTGAGTGCACGATGGATGACGAGCTATCTTTTGGATGTCTTTTGGAGGTAGTTGCAATGGTCATGGGCGTTTGTCTTTGATTATTTTTGGGTTTTCTTTGAGCTCATGGCGAAGCTTTTGAGGTTTATTGTATAATTTTTGAAATGCTCATATCTCACCACTCAAGGGTCGTGGTTGTTTGAATGTTATATATAGAAACTTGTTGTAATGGAGGTAGTAGGTTGTAAGTAGGACTATGATATAGCCTTGTTATGTAATTCTGTTTGTAAAATCCCTTTTATATAATAATAAAGATTTATTTAATTACTTTAAAATTAAAATTAACAAATACATACTTTAACATAAAATTTAAAATATAAGAAAAATATTATAATTAAAACTATTATGCAAGAGTTATCTTCAAAGTGGTATTTTTAATAATTATTTTTAGCATTAAAATCTCAAATTATGAACATACAAAAAATTCTTAAGTGATATAATATATAACCATGATAGCTTGGCATATATTTATAAAATATTATTTATAGTTAAATAGCATAAGTAATAAAAAACAAGCTTCTCTTAGCTTCAAGAATATTTATTGGCATCCTCTACTAACAAGGCCAACCACGCGAAGGTGGAAGCTTATATGGCCTCTCCTAATTGACCTAAGAAGACAACACCGCATCACACAAAATATATTTATTTTATATTATTTATATTTATTTTATATTATTCATTATTTTCATTATATGAACTCACTTTATGAATGCATTTATTTATTTCTTACAACGCATTAAGTGAAAATGAAAAATTATTTTAAAGTTTTTGTGTTATTAATTTCTTTTATTATGTGCAAAACAAAATTAGTCATTTACAATAATGTTTACATGTGATGTGTAAAAATGTGCATTTCATAATTATGTGTTTAAACAAGTTGTGTCAAGAATTATACTCGTAAAGCGATCTCTTAATTCTCTTTTAAATGTTGTTTTTAAGAAGGTAATTTATGATTGTTCATTGTCAACAATGTTAATATGTGATGGGCTTAAACATGCATATTATTATGGTGATATAGTTATGTTAAGTTGGCTCCACAATATGATGATTTATTATTCTCCACTATAAAACATAATATTGAGCAACATGTTATGTGATTCATAAGTGATGCATTTATTTATAAAATTATAATTGACAACTTTAATGTTAACATCAAAATTAGTAAATTATTAAAAAATGAACACTAACCAAATTAATGCAAGGGACATGACATATGTTAAAGAATGACAATGGTGGAAAATTAAATTCTATCAATATAATAAAGATTTTGTATTTTTTTACTTTATCAGAAAAGTAAAAACTATAAGAAAAACATTATAATTATCTTTTAAATGACATTTTTAATAATTATTTTTAACATAAAAACCTCAAATTATAAACATACCAAAAATTATTGAGTTATATAATATATAACCATTTGACTATTTAAAAGTTTGCCTTTGCAATGATAATTTTCATTATTTTTAGAATCTCACCATGTCACATAATATGGCTTATATTTATAAAACATTGTTTGTAGTTAAATAACATAAATAATTAAAAACAAGCTTCTCTTAGCTTCAAGAATATTTATTCACATTCTCTACTAACAAGGCCAACCACGTGAAGGTGGAAGCTTATATGGCCTCCCCTAATTGACCTAAGACAAGCACACCACACATGACCACACCACACCAAACCAAACCAAACATATTTATCTTATATTATTTATATTATATGTTAAGTGTTAATATTTCATTATTTACATTACATGAACTCACTTTATGAATGCATTTATTTTATATTATTTATATTACATGTTAAGCGGTAATAGTTTACAATTTCTTACAATGCATTGATTGAAAATGAAAAATTGTTTTAAAATTTGTGTTGCAATAATGTTAATATGTGATTGTCAAGTAGTACATCTTTATTAATTTGTTTTATTATGTGCAAAACAAAATTCGTCATTTACAATAATGTTTGCATGTTGTGTAAAACTGTGCATTTAATAATTATGTAAACAAGTTGTGTTGTCAATTGCATTCATAAAGTGAGTTCTTAATTCTCTTTTAAATATTGTTTTTAGGAAGGTAATTTTATGATTGTTAATATGTGATGGTAAAAACATGCATGTTATTATGGTGATATAATTATGTCAAGTTGGATTATGATTTATGATTGTGCACTATGAAACATATTATTCAGCAACTTGTGATGTGATTCATAAATGATGCATTTATTTATAAAATTATGATTGGCAACTTTAATGTTAACATCAAAATTAGTAAATTATAAAAAAAAAATTAAACAAAAACCAAAAAAAATGCGAGGGACACAAGACATACCTTAAAGAATGGCCTTGGCCTATTTGACCATTCTTTAAGCTATCAAGAAAACACAGGACTTCAAGGAATGACCATGGCCAATGGGCATTCCCTTCAGTCCTTGAAGGGGTTTAAAACCCCTTCCAATAACTTTCTTTTATTAAAGATTGTATTTTTACATGTTACAAAAACTATTAGATCAATGTTTGATCAAAATAGTATTGAAGAAATGAAAAATAACAAGTTACATCCTTTATTGCTCTGAATCCATACCAGCAACATCATTCGTATGCTTGAACTTTCTATAATGGTGGAAAGTAAATGAAAATGCTGCTTGGGATCCTTGTTATCAAATATTTAATATTTTGTGCATTGAGGTCACCAGTTACAATTTTCTGTAATCCTGTCATCCAATCATTGTCAATTTAGCTATAAATCAATCAATATAATGCAACAAATATCAATACAGTAAAATATAAATTTAGGTAAATTTAAAATCTATCTGAATTTTTTTTTAAAGCTATCTGGAAAATTAAATTTAGGATGCTAATAAGTTCAGCAAGGAAGAATACTATTCAGGTTTAAACTCCCTAAATATATAAAAAGGGTGGGTAGTAAAAATAGTCATCAAAACAAAAACAAAATGTTAAGAATATATACATACCAGGTCTCTTTTTTCTATTCTTTCCAAAAGCACCAAATGCATCAACTTCAGTTCTGATAGCTACAAATTCTCTAAATTGTTAGTGAGCATTTCATAACTTGACTAATACTTAAAAAGGAGAGAAACTTAATAATTAAAAAGAAAACTAGCCTAAATTTACCTTTCAGCATCTTCCTGTGAATTTAATCTACAAGAACATAAAAATAAATACAAGTCAATCTATTAGACATGAAAACAAATTAAAACATTCTTAAAATTATGTAAAAAATGATGAAAATTGAGATAAGACTACTATGAGACGTTCTTAAAATTAAGATAAAAAATGATGAAAATTGAGATAAAACTATTATGAGACGTTCTTAAAATTAAGATAAAAAATGATGAATATTGAGATAAGACTATCATGAGTTGTAGGAAGCATATCATGATCATTAAAGAAAACATCATGAGCAATCAAACCTAGTATTATCGGATCATGTAAGTGACCAAGAAGAATGACAATTGCCTAACCAAAACTTAAAACTATAATTGTGGAAATACATTGAACAGTCATGCATAAGAAGTCATTATTAATAGTAAATACTATAACGAACAGAAACGTCAAGCACACCAACTGCCCGTGATGCATAAGAAAATCTAGGAGGAAGTGGAGCATTACAGGCCCTTCTGGTTGGGAAGGAGACCCAACAGAGGAATAATAAAAAGGGAGCTGCTCCGTCAGAGACCAATGCAAATATATAAGTGAGGAGGAGGAGGAGGAGGAGATATTGCAGGGAAGATGGGAGGGCGGTGGCAATACAGAGGAGGGCTGATACTAATTGCTGTGGTGGTTGTTATATGGGTTACCTCCGCCGAAGTCATCCAGACAATATTTAAGGCCTACAGACAAACTTTTGCCCTTACATATTTGGGAGCATCTCTTATGGTTGTTTATCTTCCAATATCTGTGGCAAAGGATTGGATCTGCAACATAATAAAGAAGCGATGCAAGAAAAATTGCAAAGTGATAGATTCTACCGTTGATAGTTCTTGTTGTCTTAATTACCCCTTGAAGGTCCATGCATCATGTGATGATATGGAGTCTGAAATGCAAATCTATTTTTCAAGAAAAGACAGCAATGGTGATATTAATGTGGATGAAGAAGTAGGGAAGACCTTAATTCCAAAGCATCAGGAAGAATTGCAAGTTATGAAGCTTCGAGAAGAGCTCACTCAAAGGGAGGTTGCAAAAATCAGCTGTTTATTTACACCAGTTTGGTTTGCTACAGAGTATTTTTCTAATGCAGCCTTGGCAAGAACGAGTGTGGTAAGTACAACTATATTATCTTCAACGTCAGGGCTATTTACCCTATTCTTTGGAGCACTGCTTGGACTAGATTCTCTAAACGTTGCTAAAGTTGTTGCAGTATTTGTAAGCATGGCTGGAGTAGCGATGACTACTCTTGGGAAGGCATGGGCTGCAGATGATGTCGTTCAAAATACTTCCACAAATGGTGAACACTCAATTGTGGGAGACGTGTTTGGGCTGCTTTCGGCAGTTTGTTATGGCCTATTCACTGTACTGCTTAAGAAACTTGTAGGTTCTGAAGGTGAAAGGGCTAATGTGCAAAAGATATTTGGTTATATTGGACTATTTACTCTGTTAACTCTGTGGTGGCCAGTATGGCCTTTAGCTGCTATTGGCTTTGAACCGAGATTTAGCATTCCTAAATCTGCCAAACTGGATGAAGTTGTGCTTGCAAATGGATTCATTGGAAGTGTCCTATCGGATTACTTTTGAGCACTATCTGTAGTATGGACAACACCTCTAGTTGCAACCCTTGGGATGTCCCTCACCATTCCTCTTGCCATGACAGCTGACATGGTGATTCATAGGCGGCACTATTCGGCAATCTATACGCTTGGTTCAGCTCAGGTATTTGCAGGATTTGTGATTGAAAAGCTTTCAGATAAATGTTCACGGAAAATGGGTTTGTGATATTGTAATGCATTGAGGATTACTTGTATTCTTATCAAGAAACAAAATATTTTTTCCCTTCTATATCAAAGTTTGTAAAATATCAAGGTGGACGAAGTGAAACTCCCAGATTAAATCCATTGACGCGTCATGCACTGATTTTTTTGTTTGTCGCAAGATGGTGACTTGTTTTGGAATAAAACGAGCATTAAAAATCATATCTATGTTGCCGTGCTGCTGCTAAATGATGTAAGAGTATGTATAAATATCACCATTTCCAAGAAAAGTATGTGTCTGAAAGTTTTGCAAATCACTCTTTCAACACCGAGTCATTGAACTAGCATGAATTTTGGTATGATCATAACGACAATCATGACGTTTCGTGCAACACAATAAAAGTGCCAAAGGCTCTTCTTTGTTTTGCAGTTCATGCTGTGAACGGTGTTCTTGTTTCTCTAGGAAAATATTGCGAATGAAATATTCTGGTCGTGGACAATATTCCTACAAGAAATTTCATATATGTTGGAGTCATCCAAGTTGAAATAATAAAAATTCTTCGAATTTTAAAAAAAAATAGTAAATACTATAATGGTAAATCAAATGTAATTCTCAAGAAGAAAAAGACCACGTAATACATGAAATTTGAATAAGTAGAATAAGCATACAAAACAAAACTGATTGAACACAATGGTTGACTAAATTTTAACCTCCATAATCTGAGAGGCATTGATTTTGTTCTATTTAGGTATGGGGATCATACACTACCAAACCTATGGTCGGTTTTTTTGCTTTTGCAGCACAATTATCAAATAAAAATAGTATCACTGAACCAATTAAGAGGTTCAATCTATTTGAGTACAAACTTTTTGTATGGAGTTTTAAAAGATGAAAAAAGAAACCCAGATTCAGAATTGCTATTCAAAAATATTGCGAGCTAATTGTGTATGGGTGTGCTGTTTCCTGATTCATTTTCCTACGTATATAACACGATAGCTAGAGTACTTGTTGTAAAGCTGAAGCCTGGATCAAGACATAAATGGTGGCAGGATTTTTTTATTGATTCCTTGAGCAGATCTCAACAACAGGCCACCTTCCTTTGAAAATATAAAAGGCCAAAGACTCGAAAAAATGAGGAAAAGTGTGATGCAGGAAGGAAAACACACAGAAATTTGAAATGTGTTAAGATACAGCGTGCCCAAGTGAGACAGATAAAAATTAAGGGCCAACAATCTAGAAAAGAGTATTTCAAAAATCCACCGAGGGGCAAAATGATTAAAAATTTGTTGTCCAAGTGTGTTTCAAAAATGGCGTTTGGAATCAACGCAGATAGTTGTCATATTTATATACCCTGTTACCCCTTAAATTTAGTCAAAATTTATTGTCCGTGCTTCAGATTTGTTGTGTAAGATCAGAAATGTGACTTAGTATCATAAAGTTAATCTCTAATGTAATAATATTCTATATAATATACTATGGTATATATTTAATAATTTATCCATAGCCTGCACAAACTCTTCTTGGGATAAAAATTGAGCATTTATGCTTACATGTATGTACTGGAGTTACTCTGACGAAACAAATGCTCTAGGTCTGATTCAGATTTAGGAAGCCCTATATCTGAATATCATAATATTAGAAATATTTTGATAAAATCTGAACTAACACAGAGAAACTGCTGCTCTAAGACAAAGCAAATTATGGGAAAAAGATGTAGGAGAGTGCCAATTAGGTCTAGGTCTTTACATGAGGATTATTTAAAGGAAAAGAAGAAACAGAGGTGGACAATATCAAGGAGCTTGAAGATGATATGGACACTGCCCATTTCCTTTTGAAACTCGCCTCTAGTGGCAGTAATAAACCTATTGAGATGACAAAAGAATTAGTTCATCATGTCAAGATAGGGACGGGTGAATCACAGGGAAGTGGTGAGGATTTGGAACCAGGACTGGAGGGGAAGAGGAATGATAAAACCAGCAGACCAGCTAAATTAGGTGCAGATAAATATAAGTGTCACGCATGCAAGAAGCTCTTTAATTCTCATCAAGCTCTGGGAGACCAGAGAGCAAAGTCACGAGTCACAGGAATAGGAAGTGTTGTACTGCAATAACTAAAAGATGTGCTCAACAAAACAAAGTGGATGTTTATGCCAATTGCCTTACTCGAATAAGATATAGAAAAAAATATCCTCGATCACGGATGAATCTATACAATAGTTAATGTCCATCTCAGTCCATCCCTAAACTTCCGAAAGCGGCACCTCTAGGAAATATTATAGTGAAAGAAAATCTGAATACAAAAAGCTAAAGGCGGTCAAAGCGGGTATATTATATTATTAAGCAAGGCGAAATTTGCAAGATAAAGACAATATCTTCTCTGCCCTAATCTACATTAGGGTAAAGTGGTTCTTTGGATTTTTGGTAAACCTAAGAAGAGATTAAAAGGATACCTGGAAAACTCTTTGCAGCCATTCAACAATATGCCAGGTTGTTTTAAACAAATGAATAATTCATGCATAACAAAGGCCATGAGAAGAGTTGTCAAGTTTTTCTTTGCAAACTTTACTACTTGTAGAAGAAATATATACCATAAAGAGAAACAAATACCAGACATGGATAACAAAGGAAAATACCATCATTTTCGCTGGGGCTCGTGCTGCTCACTCGCGTCCTCCCGTCCTCCTCTGTCCTCCCTGCCTCTTCCTCTGCTACCCAAAAAAATGGAAAAAAAACCAAAAAGAAATAGAAAACCAAATAAACAGACCAAAAATTCAAAAGAAAACACAGATGAAAAATGCTAAGAAAAACAGACAGACCAGTGTGCACACCAATGAAAAATGCTAAAAACAAAGTTCAATCCTATGAAATGCTATGAAGAACTGACGGAAGAAAAACAAAGCTCAATCCTAAGAAATGCTATGAAGAACTGACGGAAGAAAAACTTCAAACAAAATTTATTTATCGGCTTTTCTCAACGATCATCCTATTTTTTCGGCTTTTCCCAACGACCATCCTATTTTTCCGGCTTCTCGCAACATTTGAAATTTGAAATGTGTATGAGATATTCTTTTATGCGAGATTCATTTGATTTAAAATTATATTATTATTTTTTAAATTATTATTGTTTAAATACAAAAAGTTATTTTAAAAATTAACACATAAAAATTTAGTAGAATTTTTTTTACTTATTATTTTTATTATTATTTAATAAAATATATAATCTGGGATGACTCTATGATGTGACGCCAAGGTCACGAGGCTCTTTTTATGGAGGTCTTGGTTTCGATTCCTTATGTTGGCACCTTGTAGTCACACTGGCTAACCCACACAATGTTGACAATATTCTTGGTGGAGGCTTTGTAGAAGATGATATGTCTGATGCAAGTATGAATTGTGGTCGTAGATATTTGTCGGCAATAGGTGTTATCAATGCCAAGGTTGGAGGTCCCCCGCTGACAATGGTCATGTTCTTTGCTCAAACCCCTTCCAAGTCTTTCTACTCATTGTTGCTGACAAACAGAGATTGGTGCACACTACAAGGATGATACAACACAGGAGTTGGTCCATAGATGCAAAGGTGATTGGTGACAATGGTCATGGTAAGTTGGTTCGCTTGTTAGTTAGTCCCTCTATTCGATGGTTAGGGAACAATCGGTTAGCACTATCAAGTTGAATGATGGAGAAATATTGAGGATGCCTTAGCTTTCATTTCGGGGATGTGGTCCTCCCTATGACCTCACTAGTTCATAGCTCCAGTCAAAAGCGCCTACCCGTGATATATATATATATATATATATATATATATATATATATATATATATATATATATATATATATATATATATATATATATATATATATATAAAAGTTTAGGTAATTTCAAAATAAGTTTAAGTAATTAAACCTTAAGAAACATAGTTGTATAATGAAAAATAAAAATTTAGAACTATAATAACAACCCAAACAATATTTCAAAACCCATAACCCCAAAATCATTCTTATAGTAATAAAAATAATAAAATATTTTGGGTCTATTTAAACAAATTGACAATCATCTAAATGTCATAAGTTGTCTTCTCAATGTAAGCCTCATAGGATCGAACCCAATATGTGTGTACACCTTGAATACCATCATCCTTGTTGATATCATCAATCCATTTGCTTTGTCCTTTAGGCCTCGTTTGGTTAGCGAAATTGGGGTGGAATTGGCTGTGGGACTTCCGCTTTTTCCCCAAATCTATTGTTTGGAACACATATTTGCAATTCGGGTTTCCTCAATGAAAATCTGGTTTAGGACCTAAAATGGGTGGCACTATCTTCCCACCTAATAGGTGGAATTTGATATCAAATTCATGGATTTGGGTTTTTGTGAAGCAGATTTAATATCCGGTCACATCCGCCCCAATTCCCGCGCATTGTGTACTTAAACCCGAATTCATTTTTCATTTCCAAACTATTGTGCAATGTGCTCTTCGCAGTGTGCCCTTCCGAAGACTATTGTGCGGTGTTCTCTTTGCGGTGTGCTCTTTCGAAGACTATTGTGTGGCGTGCTCTTCATGGTGTGCCCTTCTCTGTTGTGTGGTCTTTTCACTTTGCCGACCAAGTATTTTTCTTTAAAACCCTAGTTTGTGAGGTATTTTCCTATAGCAGCCTCTATTTTAAGAAAGAGTTCATCGCAGTTCAGGCCAGTTACATCACAAACAAGAGTTCATGAAACCATAGTTCATGATGTAGCTGGCATTTTGCTTGCAGTGTCCTAAGCAAATGGAAAACTAATTTGACATACCTTGTTGATTTGTAAATCATGATTTTAGTTGTTAAAGTATCATCACATCACATAATAAATAATGTTTATGTATTTGCCATACCTGTTTATGTTCATGAGTTATTTTCCTTATCGCAGTAGCAACCTCTGTTTTAAGAAAGAGTTCATCACGGTTCATGTCAGCTACATCACGAACTAGAGTTCATGAAACCCTAGTTCGTGATGTAGATGGCATTTTTCTTGCAGTATCCAAAGCAAATGGAAAACTAATTTGACATACCTTGTTGATCTGTAAGTTAAGTCATGATTTTAGCAAATGGAAAAATAATATGGTTGAATGTAAATGTTTGGCATCAAAATTTTCCATTATAAGGCTTTTATTTGACATATATCTAGTCCCCTGAAAACTCTTTTGTTCTTTGTCAATCCTTACCTATGTAAGAATATTCTGGCCTGAACTATGCCCACATAAAGGGTCTTCAAATGCCTAAGAAAGAAGTGTATCATTTCTCCTTGTTTTTTCTATTTTAGGAAGATTGTATGTGATTATACAATGCTAATGTCTTCTCTTGAGCTACTGTTTGTGTTGAGGGATTACTCGCAAAGCCCACTAAATTTTTCCACAAATCCCGCAGACAATATGTATTAGGTAGAACTCTATCTATGATATATTTATTGTTGAACCTTGAAGAGGGTAATTTTTCTGCAGAAAAGATAAGTGCGTGCATCTAAATTCTCCATTCTAAATTACATGGCCATGTTCAATTGTTTACAGAGTACCTAAAAAATGCAAAATATCATTATCTAAAATGTTAGCATGTAATTTAGTGTTCTCATCTGCATAGTTGGTATCATACAGTAATGTGTGACTATTTGAGAAGTAACTTCTCTTTCCATACTGACAACTAACCTCCTTTCTTCTGCATTGTCACTCAAAAATTACAACAATTTCCACTCACGCAAAAGTTGTGTGGCAGTTTAAGGAGGAGCATCTCTTTGAGGAGAATAACTTCAACCTAATTTAGTAACACCAGACTCCCACATTGTGATGTAAGTGATCATGTAGTTAGTACTTTGACATCATTTTAATAGTACAGGATGACATCTGAATTTATGTCAGCACTAGAGTGAATTTATTAATGCAAAATCATTTGCAGTGAGTTATAGACACTTGTGTACTATAGCAGCCATAAAATTAACTGTAACATTGATCTATAGCAACACATATGGAGACAACTAAAATTTAACATGATAACATTAACTTTGCCACTAGACTGCAGCAACACATTGAAGACAAGGATGAGAAGCAAAAGAAGTTCTAGTGATTAAATGCCTAAACTCATGAATATCCACAAACCCATCTCCATTATAATCTACACTCTCAATCATGCTCTCACATCACCTCAAATCATTCCCCTCCACAAATCCTAATCTGGAGAGAACATCAACCAACTCCATTGCACTGATAAACACATCTCACAGATTTCCTTCTCCTCATCCTTCACCATATCAGATTAGTGAACTTACCATATCTAGATTTCATACTATGTATTGAAAGAGATAGTAGTTCTTTGAATCTGAATGTTATTAGGCTCTTCTTTCAATGGCTTGATTATGTGTATGTTGAGGGCATCAGTCCTACACCACCCATATTAGTATGCTTGATTCATCACACCTTGCTAGACCTTAAGATTACAAATATGCATTTAAGATGACAATTTTGATTCTCTTAGTTATTTTCTATGCTAAAAAAAATTATGTTCTCTAGAATCTAGAGAAAAGAAGGGAGGAAATCAACCCTTAGTGTGAGTCCTAAGAAGTTTGTGTTTCTATAGATGCAAGGAGATATAAAGGTGTTAGGAAATGGTCATAGGGTCATTATGATGTAGAAATTAGGGACTCCAAGTCCAAGCAACATCAATGACTTCGAACCTCAATCATATCTCATTTGTTATTATGCTATTGGTTAGATTTTCTTCTCCTAGATGCTTAAATCTTTAGTACCTTTTATATGCCAATTCCTTGTGGGTTATTTAGGTGATTATCAAGGTGATTTCTTTTCACATTTCCCTATTTTATCTACATCACTATCTACAAATTGGAAATTACCAACTTTGCAATCTTTGACTTATTTTTAAACTTTATACACTCAATAAACTTTATACCCATAAATCTAATCACGCATTTCCTATTTCCTTCCTTGATTTACTCTCTTGTTTACATCACTTGTACAAAAATTGTAGGTAGATTTGCACCATAGTGTTTCATTCCTCCAAATTCAAATCTGCACACACCACTCTCTCACCACACTAGAGATTTCACATACTCAAATGTGAATGGAGTATAATTGAAGGTTAAAATAAACCCGCAAGGAACATATATTCAAACTCAAGAGATGTCAACCATTTCCTTTTGATGGTATAAGGACTTAATATAAAAGAAATATATATAGATAAAAAAGTGTTATGTTCTTAATTTCTGAAATCAACCATGGTAAGGCTAGTGAACCAATTTCCTTAGAGAAGAATAGAGATTGCTCCCATAACATAATGTGAAATAGGTTTTTATACTGAATCAAAAATAAAAAATAACACAGAGAAATGTTATACAATAGAATAATCTTTTGTAAGAATATAATTATAGAAGCTTAAAAAGATAAAACATCAAACATCAAACAATGAAACCAAAACTATAGGGATCGTGTTTGCTATCGTTGCTTTGTCATATGTGTTGATAATGGAGACAAATATTTGTGGTGTGCTAAGGATTTAACTTCTCTCATCTTATATTTGCTAATGTCACTTAGACCTGTGTTCGTAGTGAAAATGGACATTTGATAGCCATAGGGTCACATAGTTAGTGAGATCAGTACAAGGATCTATGCAGATAACATAGGGATAGGGACAAGGGATACAAACTATAATATAAGAGGACATAGTTACCTCTAGTTTACATGTACAACCACCACCCAACCCACTGATATAGAAATATAGGGAGATGACAGCTAGGGACCCCCAACTAGAATCTTGTAGAGTGATTCTTTAAGCTTTTTTGCATACTTGTATCTTTGTACTTCATAGTGGATATCTCCTCACTCAAATGGATATGTATCTTTGTGCTTCATAGTGGATATCTCCTCACTCAAATCATTGTGTTTGTCCACATTTCATGCCATTGATGGATCCTATTGAGAATATTGATGTTCTAGGACGCGTAGCTATGGAGACCACATATTCTCATCTTCTCACAACTCTTCTTGCTTTTATTGTCGTAGCCAAAGTAGTGTTATCTTGAGAAGGTAGTGCACAAATGGGTAAATGAATAAGAAAAGGAAATTATTTTTATAGAATGGTTATTCATTCCAACAATGTGGATTTTCATGATCAGATTCACATGAGTAGGGGGATCCTTCTTTCATCTAGCTACTATCATAAGGCTGAAAGGAAGCTTGCAGATACGATACACTTGAAGTTAGAAGAACAACTTGTGATGTTCCTCCACACCCTTGGCCACAATATGAGGAACCACAAGATTCCCCACAAATTTGGGCACTCAAGAGAGACAATCAGCCGATACTTCCACAAGGTGTTGAGGGCTATCTTAGCACTCCACGAGGATTACTTTATACCACCTATTCCAAACCCTCCTCCTGAAATTAGTGGGAAGGACCATTTTGATATGTTCTTCAAGGTAATTCTTATGTTGTTACAAATTTATTGTATGGACTTTTATCCTTATCATATTATTGGTTGATCGTATAATTGATGATTGTATCATATTATATAGGATTGTGTTGGAGCTATTGATAAAACCCATATACCAGTCACCATTGATGTCGACATGCAGGGTAAATATCGTGATAGAAAAGGTAACTTTTTTCAAAATGTTATGGGTGTGTGTTCCTTCGATTATAAGTTTCAATACTGCCTTGCTAGTTGGGAAGGGTCTGTTGTGGATAGTCATGTTCTAGCTTCAACTCTATCAAGAGCAGATCCTCTTGTTGTTCCCCCTGGTAAGCCAAATCATAGTTTAATATACTCAAGGGTACAATCAATGTTTCAAGTTTTAACAATCTACTTTATTTATGTAGGAAAATATTTTCTAATGGATGTTGGATATCCCAATGCACCTGGATTTCTTGTTCCTTATCGGTCTACACACTACCACCTTAAGGAGTTTAAAAGAGAGAATCCAATAAACTCTTGACAAGAGTTGTTCAACCACCAACACTCCTCTCTTATAAATTCAATAGAGCGTACATTTGGTATTCTCAAGCAACATTTTCCAATCCTGAGGCATGCCACGTCTTATTCTATCATGACACAAGCCCATATTGTATTAGCATGTTGCATACTACACAACTTCATTACGATAGAGGATGACATTCCATAAAAAATCAGTATCGAAGAGGAAGATGATCGTGATGGGATAGTGTACCAATGCTTGAGACATATGGGTTGTCTTAGCATGATAGAGACTAGTACTCACAGTTTTGAGATGATATAGCAAGTAGAATGTGGGAAGACTACAGATCCCGAGAATAGTTATTCTTTTATGGGTCAATGTATGAAGATGTAAAGGGATAAAATGGGAAAAGGAGGATGTATGAGAAATGTTATATGTGAGGGGAATATAGGATCTATCTGTAATCCAAATTCCCAAAAGGAGAGATCCAAAATTGATTAATCACAAAGAAGTGATCAATACACAAATGAATCAAATTATGGAGAATATGAAGAAAGGAGAAAATCCTATAGTTCGCTATAGAAACTATGTGCTTGAAATCTTAAATGAATAGAAGACAAATACTAACCTTGAAATATGCTAAATCTAGAAAAGACTATTTTCTAATGTCTATGCATAGTTTCAAGGAATTTTGCAACCTGCTCCGGACTGGAAATGCCTAGACAAAGAAAACCCAAAAAACTTTTGTATCTAGGAGTCAAGTCGACCTTGACCTCAGGATAGGGTACAATCTTACCCTAGGGCACAATCTTACCCCCCACTGAAGGTTGACCTTGACCTGAAATAGCTCTGACGTAAATTTTGTTCACAAGTCTTAGAAGTTCGCTGAAAAGGGTATCTAGATCTGAACTATAATTCGTTGTCTTGTACCTGTACCTACAAGAAAAATGGTTTTTGTTGTTTGGATGGGGGGTCAGTTTGGAATCAACCTTGAAATGTAATTGAAATTGCAATATATAAACAAAGTAAATGGAACTATTCACCTTGCTTATGTTGAAATCCTTGTGGAGGATTCAAATCCTTGAATCCGCAAGTATGGATGCTCCAAATGAATGTAGAATTGTATGTAGGATGTCTCAAATCAATGGCATTAGATCTTCAACACCAATCTTGAATGGATCTTGGAATAGGAAGAGGCTTGGATGAATGTGAATGGACAAATCTTCAAGAGGGCTCCAAAGACATTGAATCCTTCAATGGCTAATAATGGATCTCCTTAATGAATGCTGGAATGCTTGAGGATGAATGAATGCTTGAGTGCTTTCCTTCTCCTTCTTGCTTGCTTCTTGATTTCTTCAAAGATATAACCAAAGATTGAGAAAACTTGATGTGATTTGATGGATTGCAATGAGAGAGGAAGGCTTCTTTTTATAGTGATCTAGGGCACAAACTTCTAGAGAGGCCAACATTGGAGAATTAAATCCCAATTAACCTTAACCCTTAGAAATGGACCTAGATTAAATATAATTTAAGATTTTACCATTCCAAAATTTGAAACAGTCGACCCAAAAGTGGGAAAATAAAACTTTCTTAAGCCCGACATCCCGAAACCTCTGATACTTGAAAATTGGACCTAGGGTTAGGGTCAAGGTCGACTCTGCCCTAGGTCAGGGTTGAGCTCAACATTGACCTAGGTCAGAGTCAAGGTCAACCTTGACCCTGAGGTCATAGATCTTAAATTCTCAGGACTAAGTGCTAGAAATAGGCTAGAAATAGGTGGAGAGAGAAGCATAACAGGGGAAAAAGCCATATCCATGCAAAGACCTATTCAAGGTGCTTGACATGACCCCACATCACTTACTCAGAGGGCTAAATGTTCTTAACATGGAAGTGCTTCCATTTTAAGATGATACATTAAGCCCCCACTTTAGCAAGAGTATGGACTCGATGCAAACTCTTGGTAAAGGAGATCATAATGAAAAGATAATCTTATTGAAATCAAAGGGACAAAGAAATCATCAAGCCCCCAAGGACTCAAGTCTTCGCCAACTTCAAGATTAAAATAAGAGAGACATATCAAGAAAAAGAGAAAGAGAGAAAGAGTGTGATTACCTCACCCAATGAGAACTTATGTCCCATTGTGAACCACACAGGGAAACAACGCAATTGGAAAGATGGAATTGAACCGCCTAGTGAATGTGGTTGCTCACTAGTCAACCCATCAAGTATTCACCCTCAGGAATATTCTATTCCACAATAGTAAAACTAAAAGCCAAAGAGATCTAGTCTTAAGGACACCTTCGACCTTAAGGGATAAAAAAAAATTGAAACTAGAGGGATCAAGAGATCCTAAATAAAAATCCATGCTTTTAGGATTATTCACTAATCCATAAAGGGAGAAAAGTATCTTGAAAAATAATATATGTATATCAAAAAGTACGTATGTGCAATAGGTGAGAAGAGCGTATCCCCCCACATTAAAGTCATTGCTAACACTTTAATAGGAGCAATGGCTTTAACAGAAACATAAACAACTCCACTAATTATGTTTCCACTACGAGATGCCCCCAAACAAAGACAAATCAAGAGAAATACCACATAAACATACAGAGAACATAGAAGGAATCTACCTGTCATGGGGTCAGTATGATCATAAGATAATATATATATGATATTAGGGTATATGCACAAAGATGGGGGACCATAAAGGTGCTACTTTTCTTTTTGGTTCCCCATCAAGCATAGTGTGTATGCACTAAAGGGCGTGTACCCTATGGCTTGGGTTTCCCAAGCCTTAGGCTTGGGCAATCCAAAGCATACCGCATGCGCCCTATAGGGCGCTTGAGGTTTGAAAAACACTTTTTAGTGTTTTTCAAAGCACGTGTGCCCTATAGCACCATGTGCTTTGAAAAAAGCATACTTAGTGTTTTTTGTGGGTTGGAAAGCTCATTTTTCTTTCCTCAAACCCATGTTTGCAGCAAAAGGGGTCTTCCCAAGTGCATACGCAGTCTTGTTTGGGCTTGTGAATCTATTGTTTTCATTCATTCATCCATCAAATGGCTCCACGACATCATCAAGCTTGATCTGGAAGAAGAGGTAAGTGTTTTTACATCCCATTTCTCTTATTTATTTTAAAATTTTAGTTTTTTAGCAATTTTTTTTGTTAAAATTTGTGTGTAATGAAGATTTTAAAATCTAGTTTTTTGAATTGCCAGGAAGAAATAATCTCCCTCCACCAAACCCTTCGTCTCCTCATGAAGAAACAAATAAAGAAAATGAACCTCAATTGCCTCCACCAATTGAGAAACCTCCTCCTGGAACACGAAAAAATTTGATGAACCAAATTGAAAGAGGGCAAAAGGAATTAGAATCTTTAATTACGAGGTTAAAAGATTCTAGTGGTAAAATCCTAGAAGGGAAAGACTTGCAAAATCATTGGAAGCAATCTTGACCCATGTAAGCTTGGTTAGTGAGAAAATTAATTTATGGGGGGATAAAAGAGAAGAACAAAAATAAAATTATGCAAATAAATTATCTTATGCAGACATAAAAAAGAAAAAAATCACAAAAGATGACATTTGCAAGCTATTTAAAAAACCAAGGGACACAGATACTCTTAGAACTACAACAAGGAGGTTCCCAATTCATTGGTGCTTAAATGAAGACATTAAAAATAATTTTTGGGAGAGATGGTAGATGGTCTTTGATTCACCTCCTTGTAACAATCATGACGTTCCTATATATTTCTTGAGGAAACTCTATTACAAGTTTGTACTCAAGGAGGTGCCAAATTACTTTGACTATCTAGATTCTCAGGGTAGAAGAGGGGGGTCATCATTTGATCGAGTGGGGGAACATCGTGATCCTAACGCATCTAGGGTTCCTATTGGCAAGCTACATATGGATCATGTTATTATTCCTTCTATTGTGAAGGAACATGTAGAGACGGATACACTAGGCATGATTAGTGCTCTGATACAGATTCTCATTCAGTGTGCCACTCCTTTAGTTGAGGGTGAGCATGGTCAATCCTTGAGGGGGCATATTTTTTAGTCATGTGGATGCTTGTGCACATTTGGTACTGGTGAGAGAGAGGAAGAGGATCCTAGAATGATGACTGATAGTTTTCTAAATATGACATTTGGCATTGACACACAGGTAAATATTTCCAAGTTCATTAAATTGCTTTGATCATATTTCATTTATAAAAGAATAACTAATTAATTTAGTATCTATTGATTATGATGAAAATTTAGGGTAAGAGTGTCAATGGCGGTGGCAGTGGCACTGGCAATGATCCTCATGTCCCCTTCTACACATCGTTGTCAATTCCACAAGTATGTATCAAATAAAACATTTTAATTAATGTATTTGATTATTATGTAATTATATGAATAATTGTATCATAACTTATTGTGCATGTGCATTAGACTCACTGGTGGACCATCGACATTCACAATAGACAACAAAGGGCATCATGACACTTTCCTTGAGGTATCTTTATTTGCATGTTAATTTGATTTACTTGATTATATTTAATTAATAAATGAATGAATAACTAAATTACTAGACAAATTGTGATCAAAATCTAGAGGCATGATGATCACATTCTTTTACCTTGCTTTGTGATGTCACCATTGAGTCCACAGGTATGTATGTAATAATGCATTATAATTAACATGTCAGTAGTACATTCTTATATGAATGGTTATCTTATAATTTTCCATGTACATGTGCACTAGTTGAATGTTGGAGCTTCGACATCGACACCGCACACTGAAGGACGCGGTGGAACCTTCATAGAGGTATCATTTACTCATTAGTAAGGTTGTAAAAAATATATGTATTCTTGATAACTGCATAATAATTTTTTTGTTTCATTTTTAGTTATTGACTTTAGAGACTCCTCCTTTTGTCTGTGATACTTTGGATCATGGAGTAGTTGGAGCAGTAGCTAGTTCTGAAGCACTGACTGAGGTATGAAAGAGATCACTTAATTTTAATTGTTATTTTAATAGTTTCTATTTAATTTTATAATGATAATCATGTATGTATTTTAATTATTATTTTGATCATTGTTGTAGGGACTTATTACTCCAAATCGCCAACATGTGCCTTTAGTGGATGAACATAGTGACTATTTGCTAGCGGTAAGCGAATATTCAATTTTATGTCATTGTATAATTCAATTTTTATGTATATTAGTTATTGATGCTTACATTTTTTTTATTAGCTCGAGCTATAGAAGAGTCTAGACAAGAGGACGAGTGAGTGCACTCGGAAGACTACAACATCCACTACATCTCCATTAATGCGACGATCAAAGACAGCTCAGGATTTATTTTCTTCCCCTGGCAGGAAAGGACTATATTAGGGATATTGATTGTATGCCTATATGGCATTAGTGGACATATTTTTTGTATATTATATAAGTGATACGTTGTACATCCATTTGGCTTTGAGGAAGCCAATTTAACTGTATTGAATATATTCAATGTATGACATTAGTGGACATATATATTTGGCTCCATGCCCTACAAATATTTTTTTTTATGTTTTAGGTATGCAATTCATGTGTTTGGTGTATTGATGTATACTAATTTATGTTTATGTGGATGTCTTATGCTTTGTAAATTTTCCATGCCTTATAGTTATGCTTGTATGTTTATCAATGTGTATTATTACTATCACCCTAAGGAGACTAACTCGACAACATTCACTATCACCCTAAGGAGACTAACATTCCTTGTTACTATAAACTTTGACAACATTCACTATCACCCTAAGGAGACTAACTCAACTTGAGGATTCTAAAAACAACTTGGAATCCACTCAAGGAATTAACCTCACTCAAGGATCTAGTTAAGTTCTCTAACTTTGTAAGTCACTCCCACAACCATACTGCTCAAATTCACTTCCTTGTTTCCTTGTTCCAATGCCTTCAAGCATCAACTCTATCCTAGGCCACCTAGTGCACATAGTGCCTCCACCACACCAAAACTCAAACCAAACTTCACACATTGATCCTAACACCTTAGATCATCTCAACATGCTATATTTTCCATGTTACAACTTCCCATTCAATCCAATCAGCTCATCTTTCACCCTTCCTCTTCTATAGCCCTTCTAGGCCTGCCTAGTAGTCCTTCTAACACTGAAATAAGCAATTTACACTCAAACTCCCCAAAAAACCTAGAAATGTTTTTACATTTTATAGGGTAGACATGGGTAATGTATCTTTCCTCAAACATTTGGATTATCATCTTAATTTTTTTAATTATGTGAGCTATAGTTTAGGAAGAAGCACAATTACCTTTTATGCAATTAATGATATTGAGAGAATCTCCTTCCAACCAGAACTTCAAGCAGCCCATCTCTTTTTCCAACAACACAACATGTAAAGCCACCTCGACTTTAGCTACATGATTAGTTTGAATTCCTAGTGGGGCCACAACTGCTCCTAGGTAATTTCCAGTCTAGACTCTTATTAATCCTCCCACTCCAACCCTTCCAAGGTTCCCTTTAGCATAACCATCAAAGTTGCCTTTAAGCCATCCCATTGGGGGGGGGGGATGTTATATTATCTCTAGGGTTTGGATCTAAATTTCTTTTAATTTTATCCCAGGAGATAATTTCATCATGTTTGAAAGAGTTGTTCCATGTCTGAGGATCTCTCAGAGTGATGCATCTAAAATTTTCCATAAGACTTCTACAAACAGAATTAGCAACCTTATCATGAGGCAAGTATTTTTATCTATAGGCTTTGTTATTTCTCTCCTTCCAAAGTCTCAAAGTAAAGTGAGTAAGGACAAGATACCAAAGAGCCTTAGCTTCTTTATCAAGAAAAGGACACTGCCATTGTTGAACAAAATCCTAAAAATTTTGAGGTTTAAACCACTTCAGGTGAGTTAGCTTGAAGATGGAATCTCACACATCTCTAGTATAGGAACAATGAATCATCAAGTGGTTACAAGATTCAGTCGCTTCACAACACAAGACACATCTATTGGGCATATAGAACCCTCTTCTAGTAAGGTTATCCACAGTGAGGATTTTATTCTGGACAAGTAGCCAAAAAAACATATTAATTTTAGGGATAAGGTTTTGATTCCATACCTGGGAGTAGAGGGGCTTCTCTTCCTGAGCTATGAGGAGAGAAGAGGCCAAAGAGATTGAGAATTTGCCATTATTTTTAGGGCCCCATATCAATTCTCTTGTGCATTATCTCTAATGAACCAATTGTTGAGTTGTTTTTTCACCTCTTTAAATTTTTCATCCTTTGGACCTAGGTCTATCCATTCATCATTGGTCCAGTAGTCAGCCACCATTTCCCCAATAGTCTCTTTGCAATCTTGAATGACACTTTGCCAATCCTAGTTTTCATTTAAGGGATTTTCCATCGGCCATTTATCATTCCAAAATTGTATCTTCTTGCCATTTCCCAACTTCCATCTAACACCTTTTCTGACTAGATTCTTACCCTTACTGATGCTATTCCAAAAAAAGGAGCCCGGGGTGTCCATCTGAGAATTTAAGGTATCCTCTAAGGAAGTAAGATGATATTTTCTTTTAATTATTGAGTTCCATTCCTTTTCTTCTTCAAAGATTCTCTAGCATTGTTTTGCCAGCAATGCCTTATTAGTATTAATTATGCTTCTTATGCCCAACCCCCCAAATTTTTTCAATTTACAAACCTTCTCCCAAAAAATGAGGATGAGTCTTTTTTTCTCCTCAACCCCAATCCAGAGAAATCTTTTTTGCATTTTTTCAATCAAATCAATATACTTATGAGGGATTTTAAATAGACTAAGAGCATAGACTAGAAGATTTTGGAGAGTCACCTTCAAAAATTAGACTTTACCATCTTGACTCAAAATAGCCCCTTTCCATCCTACCAGTTTGTGATGGATCTGTCAATAATTTCATTCCAAAAAGAATCTTTAGGTTTCAGACAAAGAGGAAGACCCAAGTAGGAAGTAGGGAGCGTCCCTATCTTACAACCTAAGATAGAAGAGATTTTTTTCCTTCTATCTTCAGAAGTGTTACTGTTACTGAAATAAAGAGAGTTTTTCTCCTAATTAATGAGTTGGCCTGTAGAATTTGAGTATATGTTGAGAGCTTTTTTCATATTCCTTGCTTCTTTGACAAAGGATTCCCCCATCAAAATTGTTTAAACTACAAATTACTCATGAGAGCACTTTAGACAAGAAGAAGAAGGTTGACATCCTAAAATATGCTATTTTAACACCAAGTTGTTTATTTCTCTCCCAAGACTTTTAGCCATTATTGCAAAAAGGATAGGAGATATTAGGTCTCCTTGCCTCAAGCCTCTTGAAGGGCAGAAGAAATAAGAAGACCTCTATTAATAATGACTGAGGAAGAAATCATAGTAACCAGTTACATTATCAATTTTACCACCCCCATGTCAAAACCAAAGGCCTAAAGAATTTTGGATAAAATCTCCAAATGCACTCTATCATAGGCTTTCAACAAGTCCAACTTCATCAAAAAACCTTATTTTTTTATTTTTCCAAAGAGTGAATATTCTCATGCACAACAATTATAGAGTCCTAGATCTATCTCCCTGGGACAAAGCCATTCTATTGGGGAGATATAAGAGTAGGAAGAAGTTTTAAAAGTCTGGAAGTGAGGACCTTAGATATAATCTTATACAAAGAATTACAAAGACTTATGGGCCTAAATCCATCAACATAGTTTGCTTCCAGTTTCTTCGAAATGAGAGCTATAAAGGTAGAGTTAAGTTCTTTTAGGATAGACTTGGAACCAAAAAAATCTTTTATAGTAGAGCACACATATTTCCCAGTAATACTCCAAAAATATTGAAAGAAGGACATTTGGAACCCATCTAGGCCTGGAGATTTTTCTCTTTCAAAAGAAAAAACCACCCTTTTTATTTCCTCCTCCTTAGGAATAGCTTTGAGGAAGTCATTGTCCTTTGAGTCTAAAATACTTGGAATAGAGTCCAACAAAATATTTTGATTCTCCATATTAAGATTAGAATCCCTAGATAGTAGAGTAGCAAAGTAGCCCATCATTTCTTCCCTTATCTCCTCATCTTTGGATATTGTACCCCTGGTGGATGATAAAGAATGAATTCTATTAATGTCTTTATGTTTCAAGACAATAAGATGAAAGAATCTAGTGTTTTTGTCTCCTGCTTTCAACCATAGAGATCTAGATCTCTGTCTCCAAAAAGTCTCTTCTTTCGAGATAATATTGTGGTAATCTGCCAGAATTTCATTTCCCTCTTTTTTTCAGATCCTCATTCAAACCACTTCTTTGGATTTTATCTTGCATATCTTTCAAGTCTAGTTGAATCTTGCTTTTGGATTCAAAGATGTCTTGATAGATATCCTTGTTCCATTGCCTAACTTTGGATTTTACATTAGGCATTTTTTTTCCACTTTAAACATAGCTTTTCCATTCACTTTTATGTTCCACCAATCCCTAATACTATTTTCAAGGTTAGGGTGGTAAAGCCACATCTTTTCAAATTTGAAGGGAGAATTTCTTTTCCAATTAAAAGAGCTTGCAGAAAAATAAATTGGGTAATGATATGATCCAATACAGTTAATGAAGGATAGAGTGCAAGAAAAATTTGTGTACTAGTTCGGGGATATAAGCACCCTATCGAGCTTAGCCTGAATAAGATCATCTCCAACCCTTCTATTTGACCAAGTATAGTTTATTCCTTCTAGATCAACATCCAAAAAACCTTCATTACTAATAAATTCCATTAGATCAACCCTACTCTCCACTTGGGTAATGTTCCCACCAACCTTATCTATTTCCTTCAAAGGAGTGTTGAAGTCTCCCATAATTATCCAATTATTATCTGAGTGGGTCATCCTAAAGTCATGTAACTATTTCCATGGTTTAAGTCTTCCTGTCTTCATGTTAGGAGCATACACATTAATAAGGATCGAAGAGAAGTTATCCATAAGGCTACAAAATTTAACAATTAGAAAGTGTTTCTCTTCTCTCAAAAGCTGGCAATTGAAGCTACTGGTGTTCCATAAAATAACCAACCCCCCCGAAGCACCTTCAGAATCACTACCAATTATCCCCCCTTTTTAAGTCAGGTTAGTTTTAGCAACCTTTACTTTTAGCATATTAGTTTCTTGAATGGAAAGAATGTCAAGCTTAGAATCTCTAACTAAATTCCTAATTACATCTTGCTTATGAGGACCATTAAGTCATCTAATATTCCATGATAAAATCTTCATTTAAGGATTAGGGAAAAAACCTAGTGAATGGTGAGTTGTCTACCATCCACTATGTTATGTTTTGCTTCCAACTCCCTCTGGTCTTTTTCAGATAATCTTCCTCTTTCTCTCTTTGGAGTTCTTGTGTCATCTTTTTGTTGTTCACCTCTTGTCTGGACACCACCTTGTTTCTATTGTCCATTCTTCTTACTCGATTTAGGAGCAGAACTTCCTAGAGGAGCATTAGCAATTTTTTTCCTGAGTTAGGTTTCTGCTCATTTAGAAAGATATTTTGCTGAGGAGATCCAGAACCTTTCTTCCCAGGGTATTTTTTAAGATCCCGAACTTCAATCCAGGGGTTACTATTTTCCTCTACTTCAAAAATATCAGTATCTTCATTCTTACCCCTTGGCCTAACTGACATCGAGGATGAGTCATTATTGTTGCCATTAGATGCATCGCTACTATTTTGATCATCTATATTAAAGCCTTCCTGACAACCATCTCTCCACTAAGGAGGAATGAAAGATTTTGTTCCTATTTGGGAACCATCTCCTTGGTGAAATCCCAGACTATCTTCCACCCTTGAGATCATTTTGGTTTCTATTCCTATAGAAGATTCCAAGTTCTCCTCTATTTTTTATTCAAACTTATCAGATGAGCGTTGTCTTTCACTGCTTGATTTTCAACCTTTTTATCTTTTTCCACTTGAGTCTCTTCTATAATTTCCTCTTGAATGATGGCTACAGTCTCTTCAGGATTTGAAGTTACTAGATTCTCATCAGAGATTCTATTGGACTTCAGAACTTCATGGGTTTTTTGGGGGAGGGAAACATCCTTAGGTTTTTTCCTCCACTCCATTCTCTTAGCTCTTTTAAGCTCCTGTTCATTATTTTTGTCCTTTAGAGGTTTCAGGGGGAATTGTTTTGTCTAGTGCCTAGGCTTCTTACAAGTGAAGAATGTGAAGGGAACTGATTCATATTCAACTTCTTGTCTCCATTTACCCACCTTTGAGTTAAGCCTTATAACTTTAGGAAGTTCAGCATTCTGCTGAACATTGACACAAATCCTAGCAAACACTTGTCTAGTTTGGGTTGTTGTTATAGGATCTATAGTGAGCATCTCACCAAAGGAGGCCACAATAGCAACCAGTATGTCCTCATGCCAATATTCCATAAGCAGACCAGGAAGACAAACCCAAATCGACATAGAAGTAAAGAAACTTTCATTATAATCCAATTTTTTTGACCATTTCGGCAAGGATAAAGACGATTTACCCACCATCTAAGGACCTTCACAAAGCACTTCATAAAGGTCTTCCCCATTGGAGAATTCAAAGGAGAAGAAACCTTTAGGCATAGCCTCTATATCAACCTGTCCTTTGAGTTTCTATTTCTGGTGTGCAAAAGATCTCACTAGATCTATGTTCAAACGTGGACCCATAAACTTTCCAATCAAAGTAGAAGCCATGATTGATTCACATTTGAATTCAAAAAAATTCAAGTTTTAATCTGATACTTTTTTATCAATTTGGCATGTTAAATAGGTTCTTTCAATGTACTTGGCTTCAAATCCTTCTGTGGTTGGTTTGATAAAATTATTCACATCCTCCTTTCTCATGTTCCATATATGCCTCAAATCAAAATACAATCCCTTTATTTATAGTGTAAACTAGTATTTTTAGAATCTTCTATAAGGCTTAGCTTAATTTTTCTATCAGCTATTGGTCCAAACCTTTGCTTCTTGTTGTTTGACACAAATTTTAGAATAGGTACCACACCTTGAACCATGACTCATGATTTTTCTCTTTAACTACTTGGGAATAGTGTGTTGTGTTTTATCCTATTCTATGTAAAATTACATTATATAAAATGATTTTATGTCACATTGTTCTATTCTTAGATTGGTTGGCTTTATGTTTTTTTTTTCATTTTTTTCTTTTTATTTATAAATTTTAAAAAAACCATTATGGTGATGCAATTGCTAGTGGCATTTTAAAAAATAGATCAAGTGTCTTTTATGTGCTTCTACATCTGGAAAGCATTTCTTTGCCAACATATGCAGGTTATTTATTTCTAGGTCAAGTATAGTTTACATGCCCAATCTATGCATCCACATCTTTGTGCATCTTAGCAAAAACAACTCATGCACCTTGTCTATGCTATGACATTTTGTATATGTGTCAAGCAAGGAGATGAAAATGCAAAAATAAATTAACAATTGCATGTTTTCGTTCATCAGTCTTCTATAGAATCAATTTTGGGAGACTTCTTTGTTCCTAGTTTATCAAAGCCTTGGTGTTGACTATAGTGATTTGAGTGTCTCTCCTCTATATGTTTACAACACTTTTGCAAAAAAGATGCAGCATTCATTGTCCAATGAAGAGATTTTTGGTGTTTTGCCCTTTGTCTTTTGGACCTTGGCTTTGGTCCCATTTCTTAAGCATATCTTTATATTTCTAAGAGTTGATGGAAATGGAGAATGTAACATTTTAGATGCCTAACATTGATTGACATTAATTTTAATTATTCAATCTCAAAAGAAAATTCTTTTTATAAATCAGATGAAGAATGGGTGGAAGCATTTCTCCTTGCTTTATTCACTTAGTTGCACCTCAATAGAGATGGTTTTCTTCGCAATTATCCAGTGAAGGATATAATACATTTAGTTTATGTTCCCTTAGATCTTTTATTCTGTTACATTTCCTTCATGTTTTAAATATGAATTTTACATTTATTTTTCAGACAATCCAATAAATTCACATGGCTATCTAGTAATCTACATTTTTAACTTTATATTGTCCTTTGTTTCTTTCTCGATGCCTGCAAAGCTATTACAATTAGGAATATTATATGAATGATCATATATAAATTGTTTGAATACAAATGATCTTAGATCTTCCTTTTCACTTGTTGAAAACTTTTTTATTTGATGATTTATACCTCTACATTTCTCATGCTCTAGCGATCCTCTTATAGAAACCTACCAATTTTGGGAATTTTGATGCGATCTTCTTTTAGATATGCTTTTATGGATTGACTAAATTCATCTAGTTTATTTTATGTGGGGCTTTGTATCAACACAATTAACTTATTAATTAACCATTTGTGCTCTTGATGTCTTTTGCAGGGATGGCCAAACATTTTATGGTGTTGAATGTCATTATAAATAGATTGTTATAGATGAGAATACTTAGAAACACCTAGTTAAAGTCATGGAAATGGGTTATGTTCCTTAAGTTTGCCAAGACAAAATTGGCAAGAATGTCCAATCTAGGAAAGTTAAGAATATCCAATCTTTGAGACGTGCAACAACCTAAAGCATTGTGTCCTAAATTATGGCCTATCATTAAGTTCCATTTATGTAGAACTAATAGTTGAATTTTTAGTAGAGCTATCACTCAACCATTTTTGTCTTTATGCTAGAATATGAGATGCTATATTTTTTCTTCACGTATATGAAGCTTGTGTGAGATGCTATAAATTTTTTGATGCTTTCAAATTTGGAATTATATAATTTGGAATCTCACAATACACGTAAACAATCAATAAATCATAAAAATGAAGCAAAATGTTATTTTTGTTATTTCAAGACAAGTATAGAGGAAAAGGTTGCATTTCCATCTAGCACATGTGTAAAATATTTTTTTAATTTCTAAAACCATGGTAGGGTATGAGGTTATGGGGGCATGGACGAAACCCTTCTTCCAAGACACATAACAACCTTCATGGCGGGTGCCATTTTCATAATTTTTCCACTATAAACAAGTTCCAAATTCTTCAAAAGGCTACTTACCTTTTAAAAAATCACTTTTTAAATGCCCCTTTTTGTAACCCTATGGATTACCTAAAAACCCAAATTGGGATCCAAACCTTGAGTGGACTGGTCCAAGTTTCCTGATGAGCTAGGTAATAAATGATACAATATATCAACCGGAATATAGACTACAACAAAGAAGCCTAGGAAAAATATGATGCTGGACTCAGTGTATTTTGTGTATCCAATGCAATTATTTCTGATGACTTTTGGTAGTAAACTATCAAAACAAAATTTAAGAAAAAACCAAAAAAAAAACCATTATAGAGAAGAACAAGACTAATATTTTGAGGTCAAAACACATGGGCCATAGGAACTCCATCCCTATGATATTGTAACTCGAAAATAGAAAGCTAGGTTTTACCCATTACAACATTGTACAATAGAAGGATGAAAACCAAATCAAAAGAATAGAAAAGTGAAAAGGATACATAGGTTTCCCCATTGTCTAAAACCAAAAGTAAATCTTATGCTAAAAATGCTTTGACCCTTAAAATTAATTATTTTTCTATCTTGCTTACTCTCTAATGGATAAATCTAAAATTTAATATGCTCATCATTTCAAGATTAAAACTAAGAATCATAATCACAAGTGAAAAGATTCAAATGAGAGAGGAAGGAAAATATGGCCTGCAACTTGGTAGGGCTTCTATACTAGCCTCTGCACTTCTCATGCACACCTAGACAGAGATCCATTAATGGCATCTACTTCACCTGGTTCAGTAGAGGGTAATAAACATGGCATTAATGCCAATTCTTTAAAATATGGAGACAAACCAACTCTTCGAAGTGAAAGTGTACTTGTAAAAGATATTTTACCAATGGGGAAAACCATTACTATAGAGCCAGTGGGCACCCAAGGTTGAGTGAGAATGGAGGAAAGCAAGGAAACCCCTCCAGACCTTGTTTGTTCAAGAAACCGGTCCAAAATGAGTGAACCTTGTCGGATGGAGCCCAGTTCTTCTTGAACATTGCCCAAGGAGTTGTCGCTAGTGACAGAAGTGGAGGTAAGGTTCCTTCCCTTCCCAAGCTAGTTATTAAATCAAACCCTCAAATGATTGTTGTGATAGAACAAGATAAATTTAGAGCTAGAAGTAGTGCTATCTTTTTTTTTGATCTAGATATTTCTAAAATTCCCTTGAGGAATTACCTTAATGATTGGTTTCAAAAATTTTGGGGTAAAAAAATGGGATTTCAAAACTCTTACTATAGAATGCTTCAAAAGGGCCTTTTTATGATTTTTTTTGTAATCCCAAGTCCAAACAAGTCATTGTAGGCAAGCATTTTTGGAGGGTCAAACCCTATGAATTTTGAGCCATCCCTTGGTCGCTCGAATCCTCCCACAATGAAATATTGGCACTGTCAAGCCCTATATGGATGATCATTGGTAACCTCTCATTGTTTCTATTGAATTTACTACCTCATGCCCTCAAACAAGTTGGTAGGGTTTTGAAAGTTGATCAATCCAATGTTTTAATCCCTAATATAGATGTCAAAGTCCCCATTTGACTCAAACCTGTTATTGATATCCTAGAATACCTTCACTTTGACCTTGGACATTCCCCCATTAGTTGACCTATTACCTTCTTGGATAGATTTAATGGGTGCTAATTATGTAGAAAGGAAGGCCATAAGAAACATGAATGCACCATTTTGAGAAAGTGTGCCCCTTGCTAATGCCTACCCTAGTTTCTAGTGGCAACCAAAAAAGCTCTATTCTAGTAAAATCCATTGACAACTCTCAGACTATTGCTTTTCAATAAGTTTCTAAAGGTCAAGACCTTTCCTCCTCGACATGGATGCAAGACTCTAAAAATATCTATGTCACTCTTGATAAGTTGAAAGACTAATTCAAACCTACCCCCTTGCCCCTCCTTTGTTAAGTGCATATATCCCCAAATAATTTCATGACCTACCCAATGCTTGTGATCTTGACTTTGGCCTAAATAATAAGATCACCAAGTTGAAACATCGTACCCATGATGCTTAACAAATTTGTTAAGAAAGGATTAAAATGAAAGCTAATAAAACTAAGTCTAATCCTCACCCCAAATGGAAAGTTTATTATGTCATCCCTCCAGACCAGGATACTACCTCTGCTTAGCTTGCAACCCTTTCCCTGTCTTTTGATAGGGATGGTATCCCTAAGGATATTTATTTGCCTTCATCCCCTCAACTAGACTTGGAGGCTTTTGATTGAGTAGGAGGCGAAGGGGAGGGATATCCTTCCCCTCATCTTGACCTGGGAGATAAACACAATAAATTCTCAGTTGTTGTCATTCCAAACCCCCCTCCTCTCCCCCCCACCTGATCAATGGTCCTATGAGCCTAAGTAAGGGTTTATTGTAGTGACCCCATCTCGACCTAAGGATGTGGAAGTGTTGGAGGATGACCATAGGGAGGATAAGGATATGGAAAAGGGAGAGATTAGGAATGATATAAGTGAACCTAATAAATATGAAGAGGCATCCTTTGTCTTCACCTTAGATACTATCAAGAAGCACAATATGGCTAGTGACCCTCTTAATATGGACCCTAATGAATTTGTTGACAAGGTTAATATTATAAGGAAGAGAGCTAGGCATCCTCTTCTCAGTGGTAATCCTAAACCCTCCAAGTCCCTAAGGAATAAGCTTCCCTAGTGTTTCAAGAGATTTTAGGCTCCTAGGGAGACTGATAAATAGGAAGTTAACATAATGAAGCTTAAATGTGCATCTTGGAATGTTAGAGGCTTGGAGTCCTCTGATGGGAAATATGAACTGTAAAGAGACTCCTAAATTTGCATAATAACCTAGATATCCTAATTATTCAAGAGGTTAAATAAGTTGGATTTTCCCTTAATATTTCCCTAAAGTGCATTTGGAAGGATGTAATAGCTTATTCTACCAAACACCAAAGAGTTAAAGGAGGGTCATCGATTTTGATTAGCCCAAAATGGAGGAAAGTTATCTATTCTTGGGGATTTTCTCCTTGTAGTAGAGTAGTCTAGGTTAGGTTTCTAGTTGATAATACTAAGTTTGGAGAAGTTCAATATATGCCCCCAACAAATATAATGAAAGGATTAACTTATGAAAAAGAATGACAAACTTAGACAATATTCCTTGGATCATTGCTGGTGATTTTAACATGGTAGAGAGGCCTCAAGAAAAACTTGGAGGACTTAGATTTGAATGGAAATGAAATTAGTTATTCTACTGGAACAAAATGATTAACAAGGTAAATCTTTTTGACCCCTTAGCCAAAAAGAAGGGTGAATTCAAGGGAGTTTGGTTTACCTGGTCCAACATTCAAAGTCAGGATAGGAGGATAACTGTAGGTTGGATAGATTTAATATGAATAGACAATTTTTTTAGTTGTCCCCCTCCTCCTAATGACAATTATGTGAGGGTATATATTCTTTCATTCTCTCAAATTATCATCCTATCTTCTCCTATATTCATTTGATCTAAGATCATTGTGATAAGCCTATTAAGAAGCAAGGCTTTACTCTAAACTCCTCACTTCTTAAGGATGAAGATGTGCTGGTGGAAATTGATATCATAACTTAGTATAATAAACATATTGCTCACCATAAATCTGAGGTTAATAGATGGATTCAAACTATAGAACCTTGGCAAAACATGCTTAAAGTTGTTAGTAAGAACAGGGATAAAGATGCTAGGGGGATGATTGCAATTTAGTTAAATCTCTGAAGGAGTCTGAAGCAAGTTCAAAATAACCCTTCAATCCCTAACCTGATTAGCAAAGTGATGTACTATAGAGACTCCCCTAGGAATATTAAGAACAAAAAGATTAGGGGGCCCAAAATTAGAGCCTGAATTAACTAGCTAAAATTGAGAGATATAGGCTCTAAAATTTTCTTCCATACTCTCAAGAAGAAGAAAGCTAGAGATTAAATTTCTCACACCATGGAATAGGACAAAACTATCACTTCTTAGGAGGAATTTTGATGACATTTTCAAAGTTCTACAACAAGTTAGTTACTACAGAAGATATTGGGGTGCCTATGGAGATAGCTAGGAAGAAGATTAGATGAATCATCCCTAAGAAGGTGTCAAAGGAAGATGCAACATTGATAGATAGGGAGGTTTTGGATGATAAAATTAAATATTCCATTTAGAGGATGGCCAATGATAAGGCCCCTGGACCTAATAGATTATCAATATAATTATTCAAATCCAACATTGAATGGGTATGTAGTGACCTACTCAACGTTTACAATGATATTATTATGTCAAGAACTCTAGGTCCAGCCATTAACGTTGGCCTCATCAAATTGATTCCTAAAGATGGAGACATAATTGTTCTTAAGAATTGGAGGCCCATTACCCTCATGAATGTAGTGCATAAAATCCTTGCCAAAGCCATATCCCTAAGAATTGAAAATGTCCTTCCTAAGGTGGTTAATCATACTCAAACTAGTTTTGTTAAGGGGAGATACATCCTAGAAAACCTTATCACCTGCTTGGACTCCGTAGAATGGACCAAAGTATCTAGACAACAAGGAGATATGTTTCTTATTGATTATGAGAAGGGATATGATAGGATTAAATGGAAATACATCCTTATGTTGGATTAGGTATAGAAAGGTGAGTACTGAGAGGGGAGGGGTGAATCAATACTGTAAAACACTTTTAAACTATTTAAATTTTCTTTCTTAACCATTTACTATTTCTATAATTTATGCATGCATCACATAAAACATATAAAACATAACATAAATCATAACACATTCATTTTAGTATTGCAAAAATCCTTGTCAAAGGATAAAAATTGTGGTGGGGATGACACCCACAAGACTTCACTACTGCAGTAAAAAGTTTGCTCGGTTAGAGATATACTATTAAATATTTCTAATAGCTTGCCCTATTAAGAGTATTAACCTAGTTAAGAGTCTTAAGACCTATTAAGTCTACCTTCCTAAAGGATTTTACAATTATAATCTAAGAATTATACTTGGTTAAAGGATTTACAATATAAGATATGCTAGGATTTTCTTGGTTAAGAGACTTTACAATTTTGATATCCTCCATCATGGCAGATTGATCCCTTGGGAGAAACTAAAATCAGAGATGGATATCGTTGGATCTCATTGGAGAACCTACTCCCTCCTTTCAATCACTCTTAATAGTCTTGATTGCACTAGCAGATGTTGTTCCCTAGATAATTGCTCATTCCAGCTTCTTGGCCTGACAACACCCCTCTCCATGTTGTTAAATCAAAATACATATATACCATAGTTACTATCATCCCTGATACCATCTCTCATGTTAACTCTAAATGGCACCTTGATGCTCAACAAGATGATTGGAAAAAATACATTACCAGCATTTGGAGTAGACCCATTGAACCCAAAATTTTGTGTTTCTTGTTGAAACTCCTTCTTCATAAGTTGCCTTTTAAGAAATGTAGAGGTGTTCCTAACCTATGTTATGTCTGTAGATACCCTGAATCTATGATACATGTGTTTTTGAATGCTTATTTACCTCTGAAATTTGGAAAATGTTTGGCCTCACTTTTAATATAGATTTCAAAGTTTTAAATATTATCTTAGGTCAAATTAACAACAAAAAATTCTATAACACATTTTGGTCCATCCTTTCTTCTGTTATAATGTGGATTATTTGGAAGGCTTGGAATAATGATGTGCTTGCATGGAAGGATAGGAACCTTACTGACTCTCTTTAGAGACTCATTTATCTTCATGTTGCTATGCAGGTTCCTACTATGATCAAGATGAAGGAGAGCAAATTCTTGCAAATATGCTGGGAAGGAAAGGCTATGATTGATAAGAAGGGCATAACCTATGGATACACCACTATGAAAGCTAAGGGAGAATTTGAAGTCGCACTTACAGAATTCATACAACAATTGAAACAATTTGGCCAATGGAAACAATGTGCTGAGGAATCTAAGCAGGTATTGGACCTAAGATATAGATCACATGAAATCATCGGCTTGAATACCGTGTCTCTAGACTCAATGACATAGAAACTGATTAGGGTGTACCCTCTAATCTGGATGAAAACTATTTAGATGATATAGTATGGATTGAGATGTAATTATATTTTTTGATTAAATGTTGTTGTGAGACAATGATTCATTCGACATCTCTGATGTACTACCTCTTTTGTTATTAATAGATATGCAATAGAGAAAAAAAATTCAAATGAAGCAAATGAAAACGCCTGAAAGAAGTAAACTTAACTGAAAAGATTTAAATGAAGAATAGGAAAACATTGGAAAGAAGGGAAACCATCCGATATGGAATAAATCATTACTTGTCAAAGACCTTTTATAGTTCCTACTCTTTGCCCCACAATAATAATGCTGATAACACCAAAACAATGTCCAAATGGTAACTCATTATGTTCAGCTTTGCACACACCAGGAAGGGACAACACCAAATGCATCAAACACAATGCAAAGAACAAGAATAAACAAGATGACAACTACAACATTTATGGTTCTTTAATAGTTCCCCACAATTTGTATTAAATGACATAATGACCGACGATCGTGAGGTTTTTTTAATTTTTACTATTTAATATTTTTAAATATTATTTTTCTCCTTATCTTTTTTGGTGTGAGCCAATAAAAATGTAAATAAATAATATTTTTAAAATTTCTTAAATATGATAAAATTCTAAGACATTAGGAAATAAGAATAATTTTTTTAAAATATGAAAAAAAGATTTTGCATCTAACACATACAATAGTTTCCTTCCATAGAGAGGAACTAATAATGATGTAGAGATCAATTTCTAACCCAAAAAGAAATAAAGCATTAAAAAAAGCTGGGTAATACCATTGAGAAAAAAAGCATAAATAAAGCATTAAAAAAAAGCTAAGGAATAAAGCATAGAAAAGCATAAAAACAAATAAAGCAGGAAGAAATTCAAAATATGGACGGGTTATAAATAATCAGGGAAAACTGGACTCCTTATTCTGTTGCGCGAGAATATTATTTTCCCAAATGTCTCTCTCATCTTTTGTTGTCTGTTTTTATTTCGAGATAGATTTTCTTATTTTCACTTGATAATTTTTCCCCTATTGCTTGGCTTGAGCGTGCACGCTGGTCCCTGTATTTTAATCTTGTTTTATGTTTTTTTTATTCCTTGTATTTTGGTGTGGCTTGTCCATGGTGGCAGCAAAAGAAGAGACAAGAGAAGAAGTAGATGAATGAGAATGGGTAGAATTTTTTCTTTCAGGTAATCTACTTACTATAGTATAGTTAATTTCATGGGTTTAATTTGGAATGATATTTTCTCCATACATTCAATCTATGCGCTGACAATACATGCAATAAATTGTTGTGCCTAAATTAATGAGGCTCAATATGACTTGTTCAAATTCATATTGATTTTTGAAATGAGAATCCTCAGCTTTGTATAAATAATTCTTGTTGTAGGTAATCTACTTACTAGTTTCCAATATATTCATGGGTTGAATCTATGTATGATATATTCTCGCTGGTTGGTTGCTCTGTTTTTAAGAGTTGTTGAGCCAGGTTTGGTCTAAAAAAATTTGATGCTTAACACATTCATCCTAATTTTGGCCACATCCAAACTTTAGTCATCTAATATTTTGGTTTTGGATCTAGAATCTTGACTAGCTTAAGAGGGTGAGCTAAGACATAGGGAATAGACCCAATGTTTGCATCTTTTTCATCATTTTTTTGAAGTTCTTGCAGATAAGCCTAGAAATCAATGATTTGTTAATTGTTTGTCAGTTATCCTAGAAATCCCATAGACGAGCTCTGGATTTAGTGACAATATGTAATAAGTTTTTAGGTAGATTGACGGATTATGACAGATGTTCATTGAGACAAGTTTAAAAATCTATGAGTTAGATTTCTTAAATATTATTTGAATCTCAAATATTATTGACAAGAAGAGAATTCTATCCATAAGCATTTTTCTTGTGTTTGTCATAATTTATTAATTTGTCTATTTGTGTTTGCTCCCATATTTCCTATGTTGCTCATACTAGGTAGAAATGGACTCATTTTTAGAGCTTCACTAGAGTTTTTTCCAGTGAGTGGTAACTTGTCATTGTCAGTTGTTGCCTTCAGTCTTTAACCCCCATGCCTGAGTACACTTGCATGCAAAACTTAGGCTCTAGCACTATTGATGGATATATATTGGGAATGTTTTTGATATTGCTTTAGGGACAACAGGGACCTTGTATTCATTAGACATCGTAGTTGGCTTCTCTTATATGACCTATGCATTATTTTCTTGGAAGATAACAAAATTTTCTATTCATAGAGAGTTGCATATTTATGTTGTTTTAAACATTTTGCAAATATAATGGTTTATCTTGGTTGACACAGGACAAGAGCTTCACTTTCATTCTGAAGACTCCTCCAACCTCAGTTCTACTAAAAAAAGTTGCAGGTAATCTTTTCAAGTTTTGGTTGCAAGTTTTTCTATAATGCATTGAATAGGTGGTATTCTTTGCTTCAACCAAGGAATGCTTCAGATAAACAAATGGATGTAGCCCTATCTTAAAAGTTGCAATTGTTATTTCTTCTTGCAAGGGTTGTTTTGGTGTAACTTATGTTAAATCTATTTTGACTAAATTGCCCCTGGATTTTTATTGTGTATGGTGCTATCATGTATCTTATATATTTCTACTGTAATTTAGTAGTGCATTTCATTTTATACAAGTTATTTTGATTTTGTGTATGTGCACAGTGGTTTAAACTTCATATATATAGGTGCTAGAACCATTTTGAACTGTAAAAAATGGTTGTATCTTTGCATCATTGCTGTATTGCTTCATGCTTATGTATTAGATGTGCTTCATCTCTTAGGGGAAATATTCAAAAAACTGTCGAGGATTCATCCATTCAGAAAAAAAGTTAAAAATAGAAATACAACTAAACCCACGTGAATTCAGTACGAAATTAAACCAACTACCTCTAGTTAGGATTAATTCATTTAGCACATAGAAATATAGCAAAAGGAAAATCAACATTTTCTTAAAGACTGCCTCAAAAACCAAGCTGAGTTTCTCACCTTACGTAAGAAAAACCTTATAAGCCTGCAAATTAGGACTTGGGCAATTAAACTGATAGTATCTACTGGAAAATCATTGATCTAGATGACTATTATTATGTGTTACCATTTCCATAAACACAAAGGTTTCAGATGGATATGGATTCTACATGAACAGAAGCCAGAGTTACAAATGCTCAGATGCAACTTCCCACCAAAAAACAAGCTATGCAAGCTCCTGCTATGTACTAGAAGATATGTCGATCCTTGTCTTTCCATCTATCTTCATAATGAAAATATGACTGAAAGAAATTATGCAATTGACAGTCTGTGATGGGCTGTCTAACTTTTTGTAGTTTATGCTCCTTCTAAACATTGATCTAGGTAACTAATGTAACATGTTTCCATTGCCATTAACACAAAGGTATTAGATGGACTTGGACTTAGCTTGAATAGGAGCCAGAGTTAGAGATGCTCAGATGTAACCTCCCACTAGATCAATGTATTCAAGCTCCTGCTTTTTCCTAGAAGATATGCTCATCCTTGTCTTTCCATCTATCTTCTAAATGAAAATACAACGCTTTGCAAAATAAATTATTGGAAGCTGATTTTGTCATACATAAGGAACACTAGAAAAAATTAATAATTATCCTATAAAATGCTTCTACAATTTTATGGAATGAAATGATTGTAGAATATGCAAAATATTGGGCTTGTTAATAAAGTTTTAGAGCTCTTTTAGCAAATTTGCTGGGTCTTTGACACATGGTTAGAGATCCATTAAAAATGATTAAAAATGAATTTAAGTTAGATGTATTTACTATTTGTGTGTTCCATGGTAAAAATGCTAGAAAAATGTAGAAGTATCAATTGTAAGTGATTTATAACTTTATATCTTGGAAAACTGATAGTTAAGTAGGGTGATAAAATACCTCACAGAGATGTGGTCTATGGGGTTGCAGTCATTACAATTTTGATGGGGTTAATTGGCATTTTCAGCCAAGGAAACAATGAATATCATGAGCAGTACTTCAGATTTTTGAGTTTCAGAATTGCATGCTAAACATAACATAAAATGATCTTACATCTAATGCAAGTGCTAATGAAAACATTATAATTTTTGAAACAAAACCTTTCATTTCTATTACTATAGAAAATATAAATATAAAAGCTTTAATCTTTACCAGTTTCCAATATGTACATTAGTTAAATTTCATAAGTTGAGTCTATGTATGATAGTTTCTCCATAATTTTTGTGCTGGTAGTATAGGGAATAAATTGTTCTACCTAAATTGAATGAGGTTCAATATGACTTGTAGCTAATGAGAATCCTTAGGTTTGTTCAAATATTTCTTCTGGGTAATATACAATTGTTAAATTACATGGGTTCATTCTATGTGTGCTATATTCTCTGTCAGCTATTCTGTTGTTAATAGTTGTCAAACCAAGTTTGGTATAAAAAACATTTTATGCTTAACATATTCATCCCCATTTCGGCTGCATCCGAATTTCAGTCATTTGACATTTAATATAAAGTGAATCTTCTTTATTTAGCCACTGTATTCTGAATATTAGATGTAAATGATTATTTCTTTCCTATTTCATTCGGTACTTTGAGAATGAAATTGATTTGTATTATATACATGGTCAGTGTATCCTTTGGTATGGGTTGTGACTCCTTAAACAAATCAGATTTTGTATAATCACACCCTTTAGACAATTATTATTGCTTCTATACTTCATGTGATTTGTTGTGCATTGTATAATCATTTTATATTATAATTTATTTGTTTATTTATTTATTTTATTTATTAGTTATCTATTCATTCAGTACCATTATTATTATAATAATATTTTAATAATAGATAATCATATCAAGATTATTATATTTATAATAATGACAATCTTTGTTTGTCATTTAATCTATTGGTTTATATAATAATATTTTATTTAACTATTATATTATGTATTTTATAAAATATTTCTTTTGCGATTTAATTAAATAATTTATTGTCAAACTCTAGGATGGGGACATCACACATGATCACCTTAAATGATCTTCTTTGTTAGTAATTGACAAAATGAAGATAAGAGTGTCAATCTATTCCTAGGGAAGGCATTGTGGAAAAATCTTACCACTTTTGTTGCCTTGTACCTTTGAATTAAAAGTATCTATGTAATGTCCCACCTTAGTGCACCAACTATTGTAGAACAGTTCCTTAATTTCTAAGTGCCTGAACTATTGCACAACACTTAATTTATATAAGGATGTTCTTGACATGCAATGATTCCATGCATAGATGGCACACTCGTTGAGTTTTTTGGTCTCGTGAGTTTTTGTGAGTTTCACTCACACCAAAAACTCCCAAAATCAGCTTTTAAAGGCACAAAAATGTATCACAATTAATTTCATTTCTGATTTCTTCACTTGTATTTCACTGAGAGAGAGAAAATAGCTCCTGACGCCTTTGTACAATTATAAAAGTCACTTTTGGCTTCGTGGGGCATTGCTCCTTGACCCTACCCATGGGTGTTGCCCCTTGAACCCATCTTGGGGGTGCTGCCCCCAAACCCTCATTGAAAAAATCTGGGGGGAAACTGTGCTGATAAAAGTAGGGAAAAATTAACCTTTGAGTGTCAGTAGGCTTCATATAACAACACAGTCATGCCCAATGTAGGCTTCTAGGACTAGACCCTCTAGTTTCCCCTTGACCCCATCTTGGGGGTGCTACCCCCAAACCCCTATTGAAAAAATCTAGGGGGAAACTGCACCGATAAAAGTGGGAAAAAATTAACTTCCAAGTTTGATTAGGCTCCACATAACAACATTGTCACACCCAATGCAAGCTTTTAGGACTAGACCCTCTAGTCGTCCCTTGACCCCATCTTGGGGGCACTGTCCCCAAGCCCTCGTTGAAAAAATCTGGGGGTAAATTGCTTTGATAAAAGTGGAGAAAAATTAACCTTTGAGTCTGATTAGGCTCAATATAACAACACAGTCATGCCCAGTGTAGGCTTTTAGGACTAGACCATCTAGTTGTACCTCTCCCTTACTTTGAACTAGAGCTGGGAAGAGGAAGATGTAATTGTAAATTTGTAATGATTTATTTACTTTTAGTTTTATAGAAACTATTTACTATTTTGCTTCAAGCCATCAACATTCCTCATGAGAATGCGATTTTGTACCCACTTTGTGTTTAAATATATCTAGACCCAGTTTGTTTCTTTTGTGTTCTCATTAATTGACTCATTGGATGCATCTTATCATTGAATTTAGGAGAAAAAACGCATTTCTAATTAAATTTACGTAGTTTTTTTAGTTCCTGAGTTTTTGATGAATTTGTTTTTAGGCCTTGGTGAGTTTTTGGCTTTGGCGAGTTTTCCAACTATGAAATTTCCATGAGTCCTTCTCAAAAGCAACTATCTTTCCATTCTTTAGTGATGGTCAGTAATGATGTGCCTACTGTGAGAGATAAAATTCCATATAGTGATCCATTTCATACTCTTTTTAAGAAATATGGTTAAATTTTAATACATATCATGTTTATTACACATGATAATTCCTGAACAATATGGAGATCCATAAAATAGTTATTGGAAGCCGATATTATCAGATGTTGCATTTCTAATTGCGCTAACACGAATGCATAATGTGGAAATATACATAAAGGAACACAAGCAAAAATTAGTAAATTATTCCATGGAATGAAATGATTTTAGAATATGCAAAATGAAAGGCTTTTAGTTTTTAATAAAGTTTTAAATCTCTTTTAGCAATTTTGCTGGTAGTTACAGAGGTATAAAAGAAAATTGTGCAACTGCAGGCACCATCCTCCATGCTTGTACTGAAATGAGGGCTTTGACACATGTTTATAGATATATTAAAAATGATCAAAAATTAATTTATGTTAGATGAATTTATTATTTGTGTACACTATGGTAAACATGTAAGAAAAAAATGTATCAATTATAAGTGATTTACAATTTCATATCTTGGAAAATTGACAGTCCAATTTAAGTAGGGGAATAGATGGCACAACACCTCATAGAGATGTGGTTACGGGGCTGTAGTCATTACAAATTTGATGGGGTTTATTCCAACTAAGAAATAATGAATAGCATGAGCAGTATTTCAGAATTTCAGTTTTAAAACTGCATGCAGAACATAGAACACTATAACATAAAAAGATCTTACATCCAATGCTAGTGCTAATTACAACCTTTGAAACAAAAGATTTCATCTCTTTTATTGTAGAAAATATAAAAGCTGTACTGATTTTTCTAGAGAAAATATTAGAAATGGAGACCATATCTATAGCTAAGACATTTTGATGCAGGAGCATCCTCAATAGCCTTTAATAAATAATGCAAATGCCCAAACTTGTTCATTTTAATTTTTGACCATTCTCCATGGTTACTTTTTATTTCATTATTTGAGGAGGGTCTTTCAGTTTTTGCATATAACCAATGTTTATTACAAAAGAGAGACAACCATCATATGTTGGGGAGAAAAGAGAGCAATCGGTAACTGCAACAAAGTTCTTTGTATTTTGCAGTAAACCGCATCTCATAGCAAGGAAAAATAGCACCAACAATTAGAGGAAGAGGAAGTTTTATCTTTGAGGGACAATATAAAATGGAGAGGATGCATGGGAATAGAAGTAGGGAGAAAAAGGTATAAGAGGAAGAAAAGATGGAAGAAAAAGGAACTAGGGTGATGGAAAGGCATATGACTATTTCAAAAAGTTTCACCTTTCTAGTACAGGATTGCAAGGTTAGGAAGTATTTGGTAGGATGAAAAGGACTTGGTGTTTGAAATTTTGTTCAGGCATCACCATGATTTGGAAGGTCTTTCTTACTTGGCATTTGAAACTCTTCTTGGGGAAAGTACAGCTAGTTCTATCCACGAGTCTTGAAAAGTAGCCCAATCAACTACAATAGATAAGGAAGACTTAGTTCACTCATTTTTAATATAAGGATATTGAAAAAATATTATGAAATTAATATTTTCTAGTTAGTATGATTAATGATTAGATTTTTTTTTATCCCTGTGTATTCGTCTTGCTAAGGCCCTTTGTGCATGATAGAAATTCGACTGTGTAAATTTGATTGCGGTAATTATGAAATGTTACTCATTTGCTTGAAAAAATCTTTCCAACTAGTAATTGCTTGCAACTTCTCACCCATCCAATTAGAGAGTGAGTTGTCCAAGGCTGCCTAATGAAATTCTTATTTATTTGGACCTACCTCTAGGATTGCATCACATTTTCCTTCTAAAATTTGGTTTTTGATGGTGGTATTATAGCATAATTCAAAGAACTCTCCAACTATGCCAAAAACAAAAAAATTTGCTTAGATTCTCAACTAAGAAAGCTAGAAAGTTCCATATTTCCACACATAGAATTAAACCATTGTAGATCTGATGAAGGGTGCTCCCCTTAATACCACAAACACATAATAGAAACAAAGAAACAACAGCAAATTGTGAGAACAGAAAATGGGTTTCTTATTATCTCCACAAATGTGGAATTTCAAATTTTAGAATTCTTACATGCAAAGCCACATGGGCGTTTTCCCTTACAATATTCGGTAGGCCAAAGCCTTGAATCAAAACTCAGATCTACTACCCAGAACTATTCTAAACTGCCTAAGACAACACTACGGGCCTTTCTAATATAGACAATTTCCACCGCCCGAGAAGGTTCCAGAAAATTAGCCCTTAAGGCTAACGATCCTAAGACTTATTTTCTTTTATTTTCTTTTTACATAGGGTCGGCTAAAAAAATTTACAAAATATGGTTTTAGGTAGCCCAACTTCCAGAGGCCATAACTTTTTAACCGTAGCTCCAATTTTCTATTATAGCCACTTTTCAGAAACGCCATGTCGAGATCTACAGTGCCTGACTCATGCAAGCTCCAATTAGCCGGGGGCCAAGCGCGATCCGGAGCCTCTAAGGCCTTCAAAATTGACCTGAAAGATTTTGTACCCAGAAACCTCAATAACTTCACCAATACAAATGATGTGGCAATGAAACTCAATTGGTAGGCTGATATGACTAAGATGAACCTCCACCTGTGAAATCAAAACATTCTGAGATCATAAGACTAGCTTACTAAAAATAGTAAGTTTCTATATATAGCAGCTCTGCACAAGATAGCCCTTATTGAAAAGAAACCAGAAATATTTTTTTTTGGGTGATGCAAGATTGCTCTTACACCTAGGATGCTCCTGCATCAGACACCTAGGGTAATTTGAGAAGTAACCTTGTCACGACTCAAGTGTGAAGAGGAAAACTGAGACGGTTAACCTCCTCCCTTGATAGCCATGATGAATCTTCAATAGGTCATCCTTTCCGTTTGACCAAATATTCTTCATATATCTTGTTCCTTGTGCTTCTGCCAACATGACTATCTAGTATGTCCTCAATCTCTTTAGTATCCGAACTAGTTGCTGGAATACTCCACTGCGCTGTTGTGATCTCATCTTCAACACCTCCTTCATGATACTCTGTCAAATCTAAAATGTTAAACACTGGTGAAATATTTAGCTCACTAGGCAATTCTACCTCATATGCATTTCCTGAATCATGCTTCTTTAGTATCTTACATGGTCCAAACTTCTTCATTTTTAGCTTGTTATATGTACCAATTGGAAACCGCTCGTTCTGCAAATGAACCATGACTTCATCCCCAACCTGAAATTCCTTCTACCTCCTTTTCTCATCTACCTTAGCCTTATACTGCGCATTCATCTTGGTAATGTGCTTCCTCACCTCCTCATGGATGTTCTTCAAGTGTTCTACAAAATCCTCAGCTTCAGCACTACTTATCTCTCCTTTATCTATCTTCCTCAACTCTTATGCATTTGTGGGACTATTTCCATATACAATTTGGAATGGTGATTTACCAGTACTCCTATTAACAGAATTATTGTATGCAAATTCTGCTTGTGGTAGAATCAAATCCCATCCTGTTGGCTTATCTCCAACCAAACATCTCAGCAAATTTCTCAAACTCCTATTCACCACGTCTGTTTGTCCATCAGTCTGTGGATGATGTGATGAACTTAACTTCAAATCTATCTTTAGCTTCTTCCACAATGTACGCTAGAAATATCCAATGAACTTAGTGTCTCGATCTGAAACTATGTTCTTTGGAAGACCATGTAGTCTCACCACCTTCCTAAAAAATAATTCTGCTACATGAACAACATCATTAGTCTTCTTGCAAGGAATAAAATGTGACATCTTTCAAAATTTGTCAACCACTACAAAAATTGAATCATGTCCCCGCTGAGTCATTGGTAAACCAAGAACAAAGTCCATACTTATATCCTCCCATGGTTTCTCTAGTATAGGTAATGGCTGATACAACCCTGTATTCTGCTTCACTCCTTTCGCCATTTGACATACTCTGTAACTCTGTACAAACTTCTTAACATATTGTTGCAACTGTGGCCAATAATAGTTCTCACTAACCAAAGCAAGGGTTTTATCATGACCAAAATGTCCGGCCAATCCTCCACTATGCTTCTCCTTGATGAGATTCTCCCTCATAGAACTTCTTGAAATGCACAACTGGCTTCCTCTAAATAGCATATCATCCAGGATGATGAAATCCAGCCATTTCGTCCTATCTAGAGTAACAGGTTCTGCACAAGCTTTCCAAGCTTCACCAAAATCAAGATCCTCTGGATACAAATTCTTGAGTTCATTGAACCCAACCACTTCAATCTGCATTTCTGTCAACAATATTTGCCTTTTGCTAAGAGCATCTGTAACCTTGTTAGACTTTTCACTTCTATGTTTCAAAATAAATGTATAACTCTGCAAAACCTCAACCCATTTCAAATGCCTATGATTCAACTTTCCTTGACTATTCAAATATTGCAAAGCTTGATGATCAGTATAAAAAACAAACTCCTTAGGAAAAGCAGATAGTGTCTCCAATTCTTCAATGCTTGAACTATAGCATAAAATTCCTGATCATAAACATAATATTTTCTCTTGGCATCATTCAGTTTCTCACTAAAATAAGCGATAGGTTTACCTTCTTGGCTCATAACAGCTCCTATTGCAATACCACTAGCATCACAATCTACTTGAAACACCTTATTAAAATCTGGAAGTGCTAAAATAGGTTGATCTGTAACTTTTTGTTTCAACAATTGAAAACTCTTTTCTACCCCATTAGTCCACTTAAACTCTTTTCTATCCCCTCTCATTGTTTTAGTCAAGGGTCCACAAATACTGCTAAATTTTTTGATAAACTTTTTATAAAAGTTAGCTAGACCATGAAAAGATCTTACCTTAGTAGCACTCCTTGGAGTAGGCCATTCAAGGATAGCATGTACCTTCTCTGGGTCCATTTTTAGACCTTCTGTTGAAACTACACATCCCAAATACACTAATTCTTTTTTCACAAAATTGCACTTCTTCAAATTAATCAACAATTTCTCTTCTCTTAGCTTCTCAAATACCATACAAATATGCATCGTATGCTCCTCCAATGTCTTACTAAAGATCAAAATATCATCTAGGTAAACAATGACAAACTTACCTAGAAATTCTTTCAAAACCTCGTTCATGAGGCGTATGAAAGTGCTCGGTGCATTGGTTAGCCCAAAAGGCATGACTAACCACTCAGACAATCCTTCCTTTGTCTTGAAGGTAGTTTTCCATTCATCTCCTTCTCTGATTCGAATCTGATGATATCCACTCTTCAGATCCATCTTTGAGAAATACATAGCTCCACTCAAACAGTCCATAATATCATCCATTCGTGGCAATGGAAACCTGTACTTGATTGTGATCTTGTTTATTGCTCTGGAATCTATACACATCCTCCATTCTCCATTCTTCTTTGGTGCTAATACCGTTGGTACAGCACAGGGACTCAAACTCTCATGGATCAATCCTTTTTGCAACAACTCATGTACTTTTCTGTTCAACTCCTCACTTTCTCAAGGTGTCATTCTGTGTGTTGCCTTATTCGGCAAACTCGCTCCTGGGATCAAGTCCATCTGATGACTGATCTTCCTGACTGGTGGTAATCCATTAGTGATGCAGGAGCATCCTGGGTGTAAGAGCAATTTTGCATCACCCAAAAATATTTCTATTTTTATATTCAATAAGGGCTATCTTGTGCAGAGCTACTATTTATGGAAAGTTACTATTTTTGGTAATTTTTGTCTGAGCTCAGAATGAGCTGATTTCTTTCTTGGAGGTTCATTTTGGTCATATAAGTCTGCTAGTAAAGTTTCATTGCCAAAGCAAGTGTATATTGGAAGATATTGAAGATTTGCAGTTTTGGCAATAGGGTACAGAAACTTTGAACTTAGTTTTGAAGGCTTTAGAGGCCCCAGATGAGGTCAAAAATTTGGGTGACGAGCGTTTGTGCCTGTCAAGCCTGTAGAGCACTTCGTGGCATTTTCAAAATGGGGTTATAATAGCTGATCGGGTCAACTGGTGATGACTTATGGTCTTCGGAAGTTGGGCCACCTGAAATGGCAGGAAATAATTTTTCTTCAAAATTTCTGTTCGGGTTTCAAAGGTTATCTTGAGCCGACTACGATGTAATAAAATGTAAAATAAAATAATTCTAAGTTTGGTCGGCCTTATTGGCTAAAATTCTGGAACCTTCCCAGGTAGTGGAAAATTGCCTATATAAGGAAGGCTGTATTATTGTCTTAGGCAGTTCAGAATAGTTCTGGGTAGTAGATCTGGGTAATAATTCGAGGCTTTTGTTCTACAAAATATTGTAAGGGAATGCCCATGTGGATTTGCATATTGTAATTCTAAAATTTTGTAATTCCACATTTGTGGAGATAATAAGAAGCCAATTTTCTGTTCTTGCATATTGTTGTTATTTCTCTATTTGTGTTATGTGTTTGTGGTATTAAGGGGAACACCCTTCATCAAGTGGTATCAGAGCAGGAGTTCCTGAGTGTGTAAATAGATCGCCGACTGTGAGGCAGTTTGCACCAGGACCGTGGTTAGGGTTTCAGTGCGCATCGCGAAAATGCCTCCACGAAGAGAACGTGGTGGAAGAGCTGGTGCTGTGACACCTGAGGTTAGAGAGCTGTAGAGACAAGTGCGAGCTTTGCAAGAAGAGATTCGCAGAGGAATGAATCTTAATGTCAGAGACGAAAGCGAGGATGAAGCCGAAGAAGAATATCAAGAAGGAGAAGTCGAAATTGTGAACCAGGAGGAAGAAAGACTTTTTCGAGCCATTTCCAAAATTGGGAAAAGACCTAAGATTGAGGTTCCTACATTTTCTGGAAATCTTAACCCAGAAGAATTGATCGACTGGATCAATGAATGTGAGGAATATTTTGAGTATGAAGATGTTGAGGATCCTGATAGGGTCAAATTTGTGAAGGCTAGACTGAAAGGTCATGCGAAGATCTGGTGGCAAGAGATTTAGTTGGAGCGAAATAGAAGAGGAAAAGATAAAATCACAAGATGAGATCGGATGGTGGATAAATTGAAGCGACAGTTCATTCCTGTTGATTATGAGCTTGACCTACTAAATAAAATGCAAAGTTTGAAGCAAGCAGGAAGATCTGTTTAGGAGTATACAGAGGAGTTCTATCGACTCCTCATCAGAACAGGCCATGCAGAAGCTGATAAGGAGAAAGTTGCCCGATACCTTAATGGGTTAAGGCCAAGCATTCAGGAGGAGCTGAATCTGGTTCGAATGAACAGTATTGAAGAGGCATACCAGTTTGCCCTAAAAGTAGAGGAAAAGTTGAACAAGAAGTTTGAGAGTAGACAAAATGGAAGAGGTCGCGGTGGACGATCTGGTGGACGGTCATATGGTGGCCGAAATGAAGATTCGAAAAAGAAGGATGAGGCCAGTAGTAGTCAGAATCAGCGAGGACACAATTCCAATCATTTCCAAGATAATAATAATAATAGAGATCAGAGAGGAAGAGGAAGAGGACAAGGATCTGGAAGAGGAGGCTTTCGTGGAACATGTTTTCACTGTGGAGAAGAAGGTCATAGGGCATTTGAATGTCCTCAGCGCCAAGGAAGAACAGACAGGAGAAATGAAGGCCAGGCCAGAGTTGCACATGTAGATGAAGATGCCAGATCATCACATTCTGAAGATACTGAAAGAGGAGAAACGATGATTAACAAAAGAGTCTTGCTGAGTGGTAAGAATGAACCTGAACAAAGGAGGAGCCTGTTTCGCACCAGGTGCAAGTGTGAGGGTAAGTGTTGTGATGTGATTATTGATAATGGAAGCACTGACAATTTGGTGTCAGAAGAGATGGTGACAAAGCTGAAGCTCAAGAGACAGAAGCACCCACATCCATATCAGATTGCCTAGGTAAAGGATGACTACAAGGTCATGGTCAATGAACAATGCCTAGTGAAGTTCAAGATTGGCGGGTACCAAGATGAGGTACTGTGTGATATCATATCTATGGATGTATGTCATATGTTGTTGGGTAGACCATGGCAGTTTGACAGATGTGTTGTACATGATGGTCATGCAAATACTTATTCCCTAACAAAGGATGGAATGTGACATAAGCTAAAGCCATTGAATGACACAGAAGAAAAGGTATGTGGTAGTGTAAGGATAACTTTTGTTGATGGAAGAAAGTTCCTAGATGGTATGAGGCATGAGCATGTGTGTTTTGCTTTAATTCCAAAAGCTGGTAAGGAGGAAGTAGAAGATGTTCCCATAGAAGTTGCAGATTTATTGAATGAGTTTTAGGATATTGTATTCGATAATGTGCCTAATGGATTACCACCAGTCAGGAAGATCAGTCATCAGATGGACTTGATCCCAGGAGCGAGTTTGCCAAATAAGGCAGCACACAGAATGACACTTGCAGAAAGTGAGGAGTTGAACAGACAAGTACATGAATTGTTGCAGAAAGGATTGATTCGTGAGAGTCTGAGTCCCTGTGTTGTACCAGCGGTATTAGCACCAAAGAAGAATGGAGAGTGGAGGATGTGTACAGATTCCAGAGCAATAAACAAGATCACAATCAAGTACAGGTTTCCATTGCCACGAATGGATGATATTATGGACTGTTTGAGTGGAGTTGTGTATTTCTCAAAGATAGATCTGAAGAGTGGATATCATCAGATTCGGATCAGAGAAGAAGATGAATGGAAGACTGCCTTCAAGACAAAGGAAGGACTGTATGAGTGGTTAGTCATGCCTTTTGGGCTAACCAATGCACCGAGCACTTTCATACGCCTCATGAACGAGGTTTTGAAAGAATTTCTGAGTAAGTTTGTCATTGTTTACCTAGATGATATTTTGATCTTTAGTAAGACATTGGAGGAGCATATGATGTATATTCGTATGGTATTTGGAAAACTGAGAGAAGAGAAATTGTTGATTAATTTGAAGAAGTGCAGTTTTGTGAAGAAAGAGTTAGTGCATTTGGGATTTGTGGTTTCAGCAGAAGGTCTAAAAATGGACCCAGAGAAGGTATAGGCTATCCTTGAATGGCCTACTCCAAGGAGTGCTACTAAGGTAAGATCTTTTCATGGTCTAGCTAGTTTTTATAGAAATTTTATCAGAAATTTTAGTAGTATTTGTGGACCCTTGACTGAAGCAATGAGAGGGGATAGAAAAGAGTTTAAGTGGACTAATGGGGTAGAAAAGAGTTTTCAATTTTTGAAACAAAAAGTTACAGAACAACCTGTTCTAGCACTTCCAGATTTTAATAAGGTGTTTCAAGTAGATTGTGATGCTAGTGGTACTGCAATAGGAGCTGTTATGAGCCAAGAAGGTAAACCTGTTGCTTATTTCAGTGAGAAATTGAATGATGCCAAGAGAAAATATTCTGTTTATGATCAGGAATTTTATGCTATTGTTCAGGCATTGAAGAAGTGGAGACACTATCTGCTTCCTAAGGAATTTGTTTTGTATACTGATCATCAAGCTTTGCAATATTTGAATAGTCAAGGAAAGTTGAATCAAAGGCATTTGAAATGGGTTGAGTTTTTGCAGAGTTATACATTTGTTTTGAAACACAGGAGTGGAAAGTCTAACAGGGTTGCAGATGCTCTTAGTAGAAGGCAACTATTGCTGACAGAAATGCAAATTGAAGTGGTTGGGTTCAAGGAACTCAAGAATTTGTATCCAGAGGATCCTGATTTTGGTGAAGCTTGGAAATCTTGTACAGAACCTGTTACTTTAGACAGGAAGAAATGGCTGGATTTCATCATCTGGGATGATATGCTATTCAGAGGGAGTCAGTTGTGCATTCCACGAAGTTCTATGAGGGAGAATCTCATCAAAGAGAAGCATAGTGGAGGATTGGCTGGATATTTTGGTCGTGATAAAACCCTTGCTTTGGTTAGTGAGAATTATTATTGGCCATAGTTGCAGCAAGATGTGAAGAAGTTTGTACAGAGTTGCAGAGTATGTTAGATGGGGAAAGGAGTGAAGCAGAATACGGGATTGTATCAGCCATTACCTATACCAGAGAAGCCTTGGGAGGATATCAGTATGAACTTTGTTCTTGGTCAAGTGGAAAGGATGACCTGTCGAGGATTCATCATGGTTGTCAAGGGAGGAGGTTAGCCGTCTTGGTTTTCCTCTTCAGACCTGAATCGTGACAGGGTCATTTCTCAAATTACCCCGGGTGTCTTATGCAGGAGCATCCTGGGTGTAAGAGCAATCTTGCATCACCCAAAAATATTTTGGTTTTTATATTCAATAAGGGCTATCTTGTGCAGAGCTGCTATTTATGGAAAGTTACTATTTTTGGTAATTTTTGTCTGAGCTCAGAATGAGCTGATTTCTTTCTTGGAGGTTCATTTTGGTCATATAAGTCTGCCAGTAAAGTTTCATTGCCAAAGCAAGTATATATTGGAAGATATTAAAGATTTGCGGTTTTGGCAATAGGGTACAGAAACTTTGAACTCAGTTTTGAAGGCTTTAGAGGCCCCGGATGAGGTCAAAAATTTGGGTGACGAGCGCTTGTGCTAATTAAGCCTGTAGAGCGCTTCGTGGCGTTTCTGAAATGGGGTTATAATAGCCGATCGGGTCAACTGGTGATGACTTATGGTCTTCGGAAGTTGGGCCACCTGAAATGGCAGAAAATAATTTTTCTTCAAAATTTCTGTTTAGGTTTCAAAGGTTATCTTGAGCCGACTACGATGTAATAAAATGTAAAATAAAATAATTCTAAGTTTGGTTGGCCTTATTGGCTAAAATTCTGGAACCTTCCAAAGCGGTGGAAAATTGCCTATATAAAGAAGGCTATATTATTGTCTTAGGTAGTTCATAATAGTTCTAGGTAGTAGATCTGGGTAACAATTCGAGGCTTTTGTCCTACGGAATATTGTAAGGGAATGCCCATGTGGCTTTGCATATTGTAATTCTGAAAGTTTGTAATTCCACATTTGTGGAGATAATAAGAAGCCAATTTTCTGTTCTTGCATATTGTTGTTATTTCTCTGTTTGTGTTATGTGTTTGTGGTATTAAGGGGAGCACCCTTCATCAATTAGGCACATTATCGGATACAATATCTTGAAACTCATTCAACAAATCTATAACTTCTATAGGAACATCTTCTACTTCCTCCTTACCAACTTTTGGAATCAAAGCAAAACACACATGCTCATGCCTCATACCATCTAGGAACTTTCTTCCATCAACAAAAGTTATTCTTGCACTACCACATACCTTTTTTCTATTTTATTTAATGGCTCTAGCTTATGTTGCACTCAGTCCTTTGTTAGGGAATAGGTATTCGCACGACTATCATGTACATCACACTTGTCAAACTGCCATGGTCTACCCAAAAATATATGACATACATCCATAGATATGATATCACACAGTACCTCATCTTGGTACCCGCCAATCTTGAACTTCACTAGGCATTGTTCATTGACCATGACCTTGTGGTCATCCTTTACCCAAGCAATCCAATATGGATGTGGGTGTTTGTCTCTTG